>OY740781.1:130660572-130677783 GCA_963514005.1 Raja brachyura
GGCCCAAGGAAGGCACTTTCAAGATAAATGTGTGACAAGATGGAAGTGCTAATTATGAATTATATGTCACAGATAAGGTGGAAAGGTGGGAAAGGGGAGAGCAAAGGAATTAGATGTACTTAGGCAGTTTACAGAGAAAGGAGAGAGCGACAGTGAGGAGGTAACGACAGGTGTGAAAGTAATAAATCAGGAGGAGTCAGTGGAAGATTTTAAAAGCAAGGTGAATATATTTGCAAAGTAGGATAAACTCTCTGAGAAGTAAGAAATTCTGTACTCCAATTCTGGAGTATGGTGTACAATTTTGGTCGCCTAATTATAGAAAGGATGTCAACAAAATAGAGAGTACAGAGGAGATTTACTAGAATGTTGCCTGGGTTCCAGCAACTAAGTTACAGAGAAAGGTTGAACAAGTTAGGTCTTTATTCTTTGGAGAGCAGAAGGTTAAGGGGGGACTTGATTGAGGTCTTTAAAATGATGAAAGGGATAGACAGAGTAGACATGGATAAGCTTTTCCCATTGAGGGTAGGGAAGATTCAAACAAGAGGGCATGACATGAGAATTAAGGGACAGAACTTTAGGGGTAACATGAGGGTGAACTTCTTTACTCAGAGAGTGGTGGCTGTGTGGAATGAGCTTCCAGCAGAAGTGTTGGAGGCAGGATCGATTTTAACATTTAAAAGTAAAGTGGATTGGTAAATGGACGGGAAGGGAATGGAAGGGTATGGTCTGAGTGCAGGTAGATGGAACTAGGGGAAAATAAATGGTTGGCACGGACTGGAAGGACCAGCTTCCGTGGAGTAATTGTTATATGGTTATATGTTTATATGGGTCAAACAGCTTTTGTGGAGGCAAAAGGTGTATGTGAACAAATTGAGGTTAGAATGAGAAAGAAGACATATCAGAAAGGATTAAAGTGGGAAGCAGAGGGATAAATTGATGAGACTGCTTTAAAACGATAAGAGCAGGCCAGACACAGATTATCCTTTGGGGCACTCATAAACTGAGAGGGCTAAAAAGTACCTTACCCAATATTCCTGATGGGGCAGGAAATGGATTATGGCTTTGAAGGAGGAGAACGTGGGACGATTATTGGCTATGGAAGATTTGAAGGCACTGTTGGTGAAATTGAAAGGAACCACTAAACTGACAGAACTCCTGAAGATGGCTGGTATAAAAATACTGTGAACAATGCAATCAACAATGGCACGATGTTTGGCACAGTCAGGCAGAGGGTATGGCAAGCCCTCAGACAATAATCCAGCAGCCTATCTGAACAAGCTGAAAAGGTGGAGACTGGAAACTGAACAAGAAATAGAAGGCAACCAGTTAATGAACACTATATTCTGAACCACTGTGGTGGATGTCATTCCTCCTAAAGTCAAGTCTAGATTGGAGGAGTTGGTGGGATTGTCATCTATTTCCCACCCCTGATTCAGTGATCATTTGGTCAATGAGGTTGTGAAATATTGCAAAGATAGGAAAAAGACTTGCAGACCAGCAGGAAGAGGTGCAGAGAAAAATGATGCAAATGTAACTTGAAGAGCTCAAAAAGAAAGAGCGTGAAAAAGGAAAGACAATGTTGTCAGTAACAAAGGACCTGGTTGAAAAGTCTGAAATAAGTGATGCACCGACACACAGTGAGTCCTATGACAGAGCCAAACAGAGGCCAGAGAATTCCATGCCAATAATACATGTATTTGGGAGAGTATTTCCTCAAATGCCCTATCAGGAGTGAAATAAATCTGGATATAAGCCCAGGCAGAACTGGGGTCCCCAAGGGAGGGAGGGATCTCAAGGAAGAGGTCAAGAAAGGCTAGTAAGGAGACAGGTAGTGGATAAGATGTGTTGGGGATGTGGACAGGTATAGTAATCAGGAAAAATAATAATAAAGATAGCGGTGAACATAGCTATGGTAAGAACATAAAAAAAGGTATTAATATTAAATACACCTAGGCTAGGATGCGGCAGGGTTTTAAATACTAGCCCCATGTTTTTAATCAGATGTTAAAGGCAGATTTGGAAGGTGTTGATATAGATGTGGATGAATTGTTGGTTTGTTCCACAAGTAAGAAGCAATGTGAGAGAGACATTGTAATTATCTTGGAAAATATTTTGGACGAGTAATATCTAAAGAAGTAAAAGCTATAGCGCAGGATCAAATTGAAGTGATAATTGAAGTTCCCAAACCTTAGAAAATAGGACAATGATGATGATGATCTTGGGAATGACAGGATATAGTTCAGACTAGATTGGAAAGTATGTTGAAATTGTGATGCCATTAAGGAAAATAATGAAGGAAGAAGGACACATAAGTTTGAGAAATGTTTTACAGTCCGAGCCTTTGAATGAAGGGGACAAAAAGGTTTTGCTTGTGGATGTTTCTTGTTAAAGGGATCATAATAGCAAGTATGCAGAGTTTGAAGTGATGCATCAGGATGAATTAGACTTTAAGGTAATCAAATTGGAAGCTTGCCTGCAATCTTGCTTAGCCCAGTTGGCAGAAATTAAGGTTTTAAGAGCAGCATATGTACATGGAGTCTGGCACATGTTTGGAGCTGCAGGGAAACAGAAAGGCTTTGAGAAAAGCAACGGAGACCCCATGCAAAGTTAGCAGTGTCTCCCTATGAAATGTTGTTTGGGTTACCTCATTTGTGAAAGATAGAAGGAATACCCACCATAGAGGGCAGTGATGTATTCTTAAGGAACTATTTACTGGCAGTATCTCGTTCTCTTACAGAATTAAAAGCTAAAGGATTATTGGCTCAAAGCCCACCATTCGACTTTCCAATACATGCTGTATAGGCCGGCGACTGGGTACTGGTCAAGAATTGGAAGGAGGAGAAACTCCAGCCCCGGTGGACCAGCCCATACCTAGTATTACTGACAACCGAGACAGCAGTACGAACAAAAGAAAAAGGGCGGACCCACGCGACCCGAGTTAGAGGGCCTGTTGACCCACCCGCCCCTGATAAAGAGGAACAGTGGATGGTGAAGCCGGGGAGTAAGCCCCTAGCGTTATCTTTTAGTAAGAAATAAGTGTATGACTAATAGTATGAACGGAACAGTCGTGGTATTGCTTTCTCTGCATGTAATCGTTGTAAAAAGTGTTAATAACTGTGATAAATGCTACCATCCTATCAGTTATGGAGGGCGGACAACCAGATCATTTACCTATCATTCCCATGTGAACGATGCTTGCTATAACCTAAGGACTAGAACTGTTTGTAAGGGGGAAAAGAGTATTATGTGGTAGGGAATAAGGGATATATAGGAAGTTTTGTGTACGTTACCTGCCCAAAAGAAGAAAGATGGTTCTGCATGACCAGGACAGGACAGTTAGTTCTCCCTTCCCACGCCTTAAGAGAAGCATTAGATAAAATTAAGGAAGAAGTAATAAAGGGGTTAACCACCAAGCCTCCCCCTCCCCCACCCACTCAGCCCCAACTGCACCAAACAATGTATGAAGAAATAAAGAGGCAGATTGAGATCCCTGAAATAGGGAAAAACCTGTTTGTGGACTTGGCCCTCCGGATAGCTGGAACCCTGAATGTGACTAACTGTTGGGTCTGCGGAGAACCACTGATGAGCTCACGTTGGCATGGGGAGGATCCATCGTTGAGGTATGGAACCTGATGAAGTGGAACCTGACAGTAGGAGAAGACCGAGTTCCCCAGGAATGGGTCCTGACAGACACTCCGGTTGGGACTGAGTGTATCTCCAGGCCCTGGGTGAGGGATGCCGTCCTAGTAGGCAGCAGCGCCTGCCAGCGCATCATCACCCAGTGGCCGAATCAGTCCCGAGTGTGGTGGCCAGAGGAGCCTAGATGGTATCCGACTAAGAAAGAGGGGAGAAACTGCACTATCTGGATGAAGACTGACGGAATGGAATCAACTGGACTATAGAACTGCACTGGGAACAACCCTTATGAAGGAATCCCGGTGTTGCGAGACATATGGAACAATGTTACCTCTAGTGGACCGGCCCCTGAAGGACTGTTATGGATATGCGGAGACAAGGCATATTCAGTGTTGCCAGACAATTGGAGCGGAACTTGCCTCATTGGACTGGTACAACCGGGATTTTTCCTGCTGAACACCAAAGAGGGGCGGTCTCTAGGAACACCCGTATTTGACGACCTACGCCTGAGGAAGAGGAAAATGGACATCGGAGAATGGGAAGATGATGAATGGCCACCCGCAAGAATCATCTCATACTATGGACCAGCCACTTGGGCACAGGACGGATCCTGGGGCTACCGAACCCCGGTATACATGTTAAACCGGATCATAAGACTCCAGGCAGTACTGGAAGTAATTACCAACCAAACTGCGGTGGCACTAGAGATGCTGGTGAAGCAGCAGACACAGATGAGAGCAGCGATATACCAGAACCAGTTGACCCTAGATTACCTTCTGGTCGAAGAAGGAGGGGTATGCGGAAAATTCAACCTCTCTAATTGCTGCCTAAGTATCGATGACAATGGATAGGCAGTAATGGACTTATCAGAAGGAATCCGGAAATTGGCACATGTTCCAATACAAAAGTGGAATTCAATTATGGGTACCCAATGGTGGGATTCCATCCTCAGAGGAACATGGTGGAGAACGGTGGGACTCGTGGTTCTATGTGCATTGGCTGGGCTGATCTTTATCCCCTGTTGTATCCGTTGTTTTAGGGAACTCATTACGAGGAGTGTAAGTCAGATGCAGGCTGCAGTAGTACCTATGGGAGAAAAAGGGGTAGCACAGAAAATAATGATAATGCGACCAGGGAAGATCCAGGATCCACAGGAAGAGGAGATTAGGAGAATGTTACTTCAATTGGAACCAAGGGAGCTTGAAATTGGGGTTTAATCAATAAATGCGTAGCAAAAGAAAAAGGGAGCATTGTGAGAAATAGAGTGATTAAACCCCCACTGCTGTGAAGGTCCAGACAAGGATTCTAACGTCGTTGTGAATGAGGTAACCAGCATCGTCCTTGAGCACCATTGATAGCATTGTATAGCGGCAGGCTTTACTTTCCTGACTTTGGTGTGTCTCAACTTGGAGAGGCAACCGACTCTGCAGACTCGCAAATAAAGCATTTCTTGTTTCCACGATTTAGTCTCGGAGTAGTGAGCACAAACTATATCTCACAGTCCCAACCCAAATCATCACCTATTCATGTTCTCCAGAGCAGCCACCTGACCTGCTGAGTTACACCAGCACTTTGTGCCTATCTTTGGTTCAAACCAGCATCTGCAGTTCCTTTTTATATGATTGTGTTTGATCGTGATACATACTGAAACCGCAACAATTACATTCTTACTTGCAGCAGCATGTCAAAAAACACAGCAACAAAAACACAGGAATTGCAGATAACATGATGATCGAAAGAAAATTCTATGAGAAAACCCAATATTAGTGAAAAACAAAAGCCTAAAGTCCCTTGTGCAAACAAGACCTTGCAATTAGAGGGTCAAATGTTTCAAGTTCACTTTTTTCGTGCCATATATTGATTCACTGATGGAACCAAGATGACTCAGTAATCTTCATGCAAACATAGAGATCTTCCTGCAGCAACTCCGAATGTTTTCGGTATTAGTTATTGCCACATGTACTGAGATACAGTGAACACCTTTTCGCAATCAAACCACACACAAGTATAAAGGGGAAGTGCAAACGAGCAAAATAGTGTCACAGATACAGAGAAAGTGCAAGTAAAGAAAAGTGCAAGGACCACAAGGAGGTGAATTGGAAGATCAAGTTCACGTTTCAAGTTAAAATTTATTGTCACATGCACCAATTGAGGTACAGTGGTATTTGAGTTACCATACAGCCATACAAGTAAAAATAACGCAACACGCTATAAATAAAGATCTACCACAGTGGAATCAACATTCCTCACTGTGATGGAAGGCAATCTAGTTCACTCATCTGATGTTCAGTCATCTTGCTCCTTTGTTCACCCGTGGTCGGGGCCTTTGAACGGGGCAGTTGCCAACGGTCCACTGTTCGAGCCCTCATGTCGGAATGATGGAAACTCCGGCGTCGGGGCGGATTGGAACAGGAATTCAACGTTATGGAACATCCGTTTAAGAGTCTGATAACAGTGAGGAAGAAGATGCTCCTGTATCAGGTGTTGCGTGTTTTCACGTTTTGTACATTCAGCCCGATGAGAGAGAGAAAAGAGATAATGACTAAGTGTTCGTTGATTATGTTGGCTGCTTTCCTGAGGCAACGCGTTGTGCAGATAGATTCGATGATGGGGCAAGGCTGGTTTGCATGATAGACTGGGCAACGTCCATGACTTTCTGCAATTTCTTGCAGTCTTAAACCTGAGTGTCCACTAGTACAGGTCCACCAATAATTCTACGACAATTCGTGATCCGGAACCTCCTTTAATCCGGACAAAATTACGAGAACGCACTTGAAATCCCCTCAGTGGTCCCCCCGAAAATGTGGCACCTAGGCCGGGTGAGGCAACTGCCCGTGACCTCTTCAGCGGGTTGAATTTGCACCCTGCAGATGGGGCTCTGGAAGCCATGCCTGGCAGGTACGTTCCCATATCCGACTTCAGTTTGTAATTTCTCACTTACAGGGGGATCATTTAAACGGCTCCGTCACTGTGCTTCAGCGCTGGGCATGTCAGCCTGAATTATGTGTTCCCGTCACGCGATGACCTTCTGACACAGAAGCAGCTCGATACACGCAACCATTATCCAGACACGTCCTTGCAGGTAACTAGTTGTAACACGGATAACTGGTGATAGATTGGTTCAGTTGCCAGACAACAGCAAGCGAAACAGAAGTGTGAAAACGCACACCTCCAGATTCAGGGACAGTTTGGTGTCCTCTCTAATAGTTGCCCAAAACAAATTGAATCTCTATGTTGTAGCGGGGACTCGCAGAAGTCCAGCCAGAAACTAGTCGGACACGAGTTGCGTGCACTGGACGTGTTTATTCCCTCCAATACAGCTCCCTACTCCTTCAAGATCACGGGCGATGCCCGGCCTTAAATACCAACTCAGGTACTGACCCCATGACTAGCGCCTCACACACCAAGACGCTGCCCTCTAGAGCCGATGGTTCGTTGTGCCATTGGGTTGCCACCAGGAGCCGCCACATGACCCTCATGTCGGAATGATGGAAACTCCGGCGTCGGGGCGGATTGGAACAGGAATTCAACGTTATGGAAGATCCGTTTAAGAGTCTGATAACAGTGATGAAGAAGATGCTCCTGTATCAGGTGTTGCGTGTTTTCACGTTTTGTACATTCAGCCCGATGAGAGAGAGAAAAGAGATAATGACTAAGTGTTCGTTGATTATGTTGGCTGCTTTCCTGAGGCAACGCGTTGTGCAGATAGATTCGATGATGGGGCAAGGCTGGTTTGCATGATAGACTGGGCAACGTCCATGACTTTCTGCAATTTCTTGCAGTCTTAAACCTGAGTGTCCACTAGTACAGGTCCACCACTAATTCTACGACAATTCGTGATCCGGAACCTCCTTTAATCCGGACAAAATTACGAGAACGCACTTGAAATCCCCTCAGTGGTCCCCCCGAAAATGTGGCACCTAGGCCGGGTGAGGCAACTGCCCGTGACCTCTTCAGCGGGTTGAATTTGCACCCTGCAGCTGGGGCTCTGGAAGCCATGCCTGGCAGATACGTTCCCATATCCGACTTCAGCGGCCGACTTTGAGGGCCGGTATCTCCGCCCTTCGGCGGACCATTCTGGTACCATTTGACTCCGCTCGGAGGCCGTGACCTCTGTTGGACTTTCTAACCGACAGACCACAGTCTGTTAGGTTGGATAACCATTCCTCCTCTACCCTCACCCTGAACACTGGCGTACCCCAGGGCTGCATGCTGAGCCCCCTGCTCTACTCCCTCTTCACCTACGACTGCACACCTGTACATGGTACCAACACCATCATCAAGTATACAGATGACACAATGGTGATTGGTCTCATCAGTGACAACGATGAGTCGGCATACAGGGAGGAGGTTCAGCTCCTAACAGCATGGTGTGCCGACAATAACCTGGCCCTCAACTCCAAGAAGACCAAGGAGCTCATTGTGGGCTTCAGGAAATCGAGAGGCTGCACGCACACCCCCATCTATATCAACGGGACGGAGGTGGAACGTGTCTCCAGCTTCAGGTTCCTGGGGGTCAACAGCTCCGATGACCTCTCCTGGACCCACAACACATCCTCGCTGATCGAGAAGGCTCACCAGCATCTCTTCTTCCTGAGGAGACTTAAGAAGGTCCACCTGTCTCCCCAGATTCTGGTGAACTTCTACCGCTGCACCATCGAGAGCATCCTTACGAACTGCATCACAGTATGGTATGGTAACTGCTCTGTCGCCGACTGGAAAGCTCTGCAGAGGGTAGTGAAGATCGCCAAACGCATCACAGGCTCCCCACTCCCCTCCATTGAGTCTGTCCATAGTAAACGATGCCTGCGCAAGGGTGCACAGCATCGCCAGAGACAGCTCACACCCCAACCATAGACTGTTTACCCTCCTCCCATCCGGGAGACGCTACAGGTCGCTCTGCTGCCGTACCAGCAGGCTCAAGAACAGCTTCTTCCCTGCGGCTGTCACACATCTCAACGCTGCACCTCAATGACTGCCTGTCTCCACCCCTCCCCTCCCCCCCCCCGGACACTGTATATGTATAGATGTATATTAACTCATACTACTGCGCAATACTCATACTACTGCGCAATTGCTAGCTCATTCGTAAGTTCGCCCTTCGGAGATACCAACTGCATTTCATTGTCTCTGTATTGTACACTGCACAATGACAATTAAAGATTAAGTTGAATTGAATTGTTGGCAAAACGGATAATCCAGAAAGGCTCTGGATCCAAGGGTGCTGGAAAATAAGCAGTGAACCTGCATTTATGCACAGTACTCAGTTCCCGTTCCTACTGTAGCTGGACAAGTGTGGAGCTGTTTGGAGTCACAAGCTTTTGCTAAAGCATCACAAACCAGAGCTTTCAGGTCTCTGAAGTTATGAGGTCCTGTTGCCATAGCGCAACTTAAAACAAAGCCATGGCATCCAAAGTCCAGTTGCTGTGTTGGGGTCATGCCAGTTTGGGGCAGCTCGGTTTGGCCGGTGGAGCTGCTGTCTCACAGCACCAGAGTCCCAGGTTTGATCCTATTCGCTACTGTCTGTGTGGAGTTTGCATGTTCTCCTTGTGACCATGTGGGTTTCTTCCGGGTGCTCCGGATTTCCCCGACATCCAAATGACGTGTGGGTTGGTAGGTTAATTTGCCTCTGTAAATGAGTACTAGTGTGTAGGGAGTGAATGCGAAAGTGTGCTAACATAGAACTTAGTGTGAACGGATGATGGATAGATGGCATGGACACGGTGGGCCGAAGGGTTGTATTCCATGCTGTATCTCTTAGCTAACCTCTTAGAACAGTACAGCACGGGAACAGATGGGCCCACAATGTCTATGCTCAACATGATTCCAAGTTATACTAATACCCTCTGCCTGCATGTGATCCATATTCCTCCATTCCCTGCATATCGATGTGCCTGTCGAAAAGCCTCTTAAACACCACTATTGTATCTGCCACAACCACCACCCCTGGCAGCATGTTTCAGGTACCCACCACCCTCAGTGTAGAAAAAACCCTGCCCAGCACATCTCCTTTAGACTTTGCCCCCCCTCGCATTGTGGATAAGGATCTAAATGAGTGTCTGTAGTTTGTAATTTCTCACTTACAGGGGGATCATTTAAACGGCTCCGTCACTGTGCTTCAGCGCTGGGCGTGTCAGCCTGAATTATGTGTTCCCGTCACGCGATGACCTTCTGACACAGAAGCAGCTCGATACACGCAACCATTATCCAGACACGTCCTTGCAGGTAACTAGTTGTAACACGGATAACTGGTGATAGATTGGTTCAGTTGCCAGACAACAGCAAGCGAAACAGAAGTGTGAAAACGCACACCTCCAGATTCAGGGACAGTTTGGTGTCCTCTCTAATAGTTGCCCAAAACAAATTGAATCTCTATGTTGTAGCGGGGACTCGCAGAAGTCCAGCCAGAAACTAGTCGGACACGAGTTGTGTGCACTGGACGTGTTTATTCCCTCCAATACAGCTCCCTACTCCTTCAAGATCACGGGCGATGCCCGGCCTTAAATACCAACTCAGGTACTGACCCCATGACTAGCGCCTCACACACCAAGACGCTGCCCTCTAGAGCCGATGGTTCGTTGTGCCATTGGGTTGCCACCAGGAGCCGCCACATGACCCCCCCCCCCCCCAGAACCAGAGGCACCGAACCACACAGGACGTCGCACGAGGTGCCCCAGGGGCTTGCTCAGTTCAGAAGAATCTCTGGGAGCCCGGGATGGCAGATGTCCGCAACGAGGCGGGACTAGGTGAGCCACATGGACTGGTTCGCTCAAGTCCAAGTGGGCCGGTTTCAAATGAGCCATGGACACCGTTTCATGCTGGCCTCCGATGTCCAAATCAAATGTAGTGGGCCCGTGCCGCAGCACGCGAGGGGGACCTTCATACGGGCGCTGCAAAGGGAACCTGTGTGAGTCACGGCAAAGAAAAACATACGGACTGCCCATCAGCGGCAGTGGCACATGGGAAGGGGCCACACCGTGACGCGACGTTGGGATGGGAGACAGGACGCCGACCCTCTCCTGGAAGCGGATCAGCACCGATGACGGGGGTTCCTGGGACCCATCAGCAACAGGGACACTGTATCTCCCGTTGCTTACCCTTCAGCAACTGGAAAAGCGGCCGCAAAAGTTTGGCAGCCGCCGGAATGAACGGTGGTAAAATGTGACCATCCCTACGAACTCCCGGAGGCCACGTACCATAGCAGGCCGCGGGAACTGGCATATTGCCACAACCCTGTTTGGCAGAGGCAATGCTCCGTGCTGTGTCACCCGATGCGCCAGGAAGTTGATGGCCCGAAGGCCGAATTGGCATTTGCCAGGGTTAGTTACCTGGCCATGGTCACTGAGGCGCCAGTGGGCTCAGTGTTCCTCTCGCGAGTGACTTGCCATGAGGATGTCACCAAGTAGACAAACAGGAAGTCGAGCCGGCGCACCACGGTGTCCATCAGGCACTGAAAGGCCTGCGTGGTGTTCTTGAGACCGAAGGGCATCCACAGGTACTCGAACAACCCGAATGGAGTGATAATTGCCGTCTTGGGGACATCGTCCGTTCGTATGGGGATCTGGTGATATCCCCGGACTAGGTCAATCCTGGAGAATAACCTAGCCCCAGCCAGATGTACTGATAAGTCCTGTATGTGGAGAAGAGGGTAATGGTCAGCGGTCGTGGCCTCGTTAAGGTGGCAGTAGTTCCCACTCGGCCTCCAGCCGCCGGACACCTTCGGCACCGTGTGCAGCTGGGAGGCCTAAGGGCCGTTGGAGCGTTGAACGATGCCCATGGCCTCCATACTGCGAAACTCCACCTCTGCTTTGAGGAGCTTGTCAAGAGCGAGCCTGCGGGCGCAGGTATGGAGCGGTGGACCCGATGTCAGAATATGGTGCATGACACCGTGCCTCAGGCAGGCCGAGCCGAACTTTGGGGTGACAATGTCCGGAACTCAGCCAGTACCTGGGCGTAGACATTGTCCACCGTCGCTACGGGGTTGCTGACCGGCACGGTGGGCGCAATGGAGCGCAAGGAGATCTTCTCAAAAGTTGACACGTGGACGAGACGTTGGCCCCTCACGTCGACGAGGAGCGAATGCGCCCGCAAGAAATCTGTGCCCAGCAGCGGCTGGGCCACATCCGCGATGATGAAAGGCCAGGTGAAATGGCACATGCCAAAAATGACAGGAACCGTGCGGACGCCATATGTGCGGATTGAACTGCCATTCGCAGCAGTTAACGGGGGGCCCCTCTTACCAGCACGAAGGTCGAGTCCAGATGGGGGCAATACGCTGACCTCCGCCCCGGTGTCCACCAAGAACCTGAGCCCCGTGTGCCGGTCACAGACATACAGTCGATGGATCCTGCCCGCTACCGCCGAGACTATCGGCGGCCGGCGCTGCCGTTTCCTGGAAACGAACATGGCTGGCGGCATTGGCGGGCTACTGAACCCCAGCGCTGGTGGTAAAAACACCACATCCTTCTCCTTGGATCTCCTGGGTCCTGCTCAGCCATCTTCCTCCCCTGTGCCACTTGTCTGGTCTGTGGCTCTGGCCCTCGTGTGGGCGTGGCCCTCGTGTGGGCGTGGCCCTCGTGTGGGCGTGGCCCTCGTGTGGGCGTGGCCCTCGTGTGGGCGTGGCCCTCCTGGGTCGCTGGGCCTGCCAGGGTGCTGCATCAAACCGGTGCAGTGATTCCGGGGATTCCAGCGGCTCCAGGTATTCCAGTGCACCCACTTGCTGCTGGTCAGAGATCCACAGCTCGTCAGCGCGGGCCGCTAGCCGGATGGGATCCTCAAAGCTCTCCCCCGCGAGCTGCCGGTGGATGTGTCGCGGCAACTGCTGCAGGTAGGTAAATTCAAAGAGCGGGCAGGGCAGGTGGTCGCCCATGAGCGTCAGCATATCACTCATGAGGGTCGAGGGCATCCGGTCGCCGAGCCCGCCCATGTTAAGGACCTGACAGGCACGTTGTATTCGGCTCGGCCCGTAGATCCGGAGCAGCAGCTCCTTGAAGCCTGCGTACTTACCCACGACCAGCAGGTTATCCAGGTAAGGAATTACCTGACCGGCCGTCTGCTGGTCAAGGGCATTTACCACATAGTGAGAGCGAGCCTCGTCAGCTGTAACGCCGCGGATGTAAAATTGGGATTCGGCCTGTCGAAACCAAACCCCCGGCTGCGAGGTCTAAAATATAGGCAGCTTTAGGGAGACCGCGTTGAGTTCAGCCACATCGGCCTCGTAGGCTGCGGCAGAATGCTTTTTTTTTTCAAATTTCCCTTCCAGGATTACATTCCTGGGCTTCGGGAATCACCAGTGTAGTGTGGACTGGCAGGAGTCCAGCCAAAAACTAGTCGGACACGAGTTGTGTGCACTAGACGCGTTTATTCTCTCTAATGCAGCTCCCTACTCCTCGGAGGAAACGGGCGTTGCCCAGCCTTCAATACCAATTCAGGTACCGACCCCATGTAGCGCCTTCCACACCAAGACGCCGGCCCCTAGAGCCCATGGTTCGTTGTGCCCTTGGGTTGCCACCAGGTGCCACCACAATGTTTTAGTTTTGTTTACAGATACAGTGTGGAAACCGACCAAGTCCGCTTCAATCGCCCGTACACTACTTCTATCCTCTATACTAGGGACAACTTACAGAAGCCAATTAACCTACAAACCTGCACGTCTTTGGAATGTGGGAGGAAAATTTCTTCCCAACTGTTCTCAGGCAACTGAATCGTCCCATCACCAACTAGTGAGTGCTCCTGACCTACCATCCACCCCATTGGACACCCTCGGATTATCTTTAATCGCCCTTTACTGGACTTTAACTCGGACCCAACATTATTCCCTTTATCCTGTATCTGAACACTGTGGACAAATTCATGTATGGGCTTTCCGCTGCCAGGATTGCACGCAACAAAAAAGCTTTTCACTGCACCTCGATACATGTGGCAACAAATTAAACTAACTGAAAACTCAGAACAAAAAACCGACGAGCCAGTTTAAAACTCTGAAAGGGTTCATTTAAATGAAACACGCAGATGGAGTCCTTGAATCATACAGTACAGAAACAGGTTCTTCAGCCCACCTCGTCTATGCCGAGCAAAATGCGCCATCTACGCCTTTCCCATTTGCCTGTGTTTGGCCGAAATGCATCCAAACTTTTCCTATACATGTACCTGTCCAAATTATTTTAAACTTTTGTTATAGTACCATCCTCAACTAGTTTCTCAGGCAGCTTGTTCCAGACACGCACCATCCTCTGTGTGGAAAAAGTTGCCCCTCAGGTTTCATATTCGATCTTTCTCCTCTCACCTTAAAGCTATGCCACCTACTTTTTGATTCTCCTACTCTGGGTAAAAGACTTGTTCCAAATACCCGCCACCCTTTTTGTGAAAAAGGTTGCCTCTCAGATTGCTATTAAATCTTTCCCCCTCACCTCCCCCTACCCTGGGAAAAAGTTTCTGTGCATTCACCCTATCTCATGCCTTTCTGCCTCTTGCACTGAGGAATGAAGTCTTAGCCTGCCCAACCTCTCCCTTGTAGCTCAGGCTCTCGAGTCCTGACAACATCCTCGTGAATCTTCTCCACACCCTTTCTAGCTTGACAACAAACTTGATAACAATTTAAACATTAGTAATGATGTTCAGAAGAATTGGCACAGAAAATGTTAAATGTGGATGTTCAGCTCCAATATGTCCTACAGTAGAAATGGCTTAGCTGACCCAGTTAACATTAGAATTTAGAGATGCAGCGTGAAAAAAGGGCCCCTCAGCCCACACCGACCCGCAATCACCCCAATCACTAGGGACAATTTACTTCTTTTTTTTCCACTGAAGCTAATTCACTTGCGAAACTGCACGGCTTTGGAGTGTGGGAGGAAACCGTTGCACCCGCAGAAAACGCACCCTGTCACAGGGAAAAGTACAAACTCCGGACACACAGTACCCGTAGTCAGGATCAAACCCGGGCCTCTGGTGCTGCAAGGCAGCAGCTCTACCGACGTGCCACAAAAGACTCACAGAACAGTACTGCACAAGAACTGGCCCATCATCCAAAATTGTCTGTGCCGAACATGATGCCAAGACCAACTCTTACCTGCCTGCACATGATCCACATTCTTTTGTTCCCTGCATATCCATTGGCCTATCCAAAAGTCTCTTAAATGTCACGATTGTATCCGACTCCACCACCACCCCTCCAGCAATGCATCCCAGGTACCCGTCACCCACTGTGTAAAACAACTGATTGAGGGGTTTGGGGGGGGGAGGGGCTGTTAGTTGTCATTAGAAATTCAAATCCATAGAGAGTCTTGAGAATGACCTGTTGTTTAACTGGATGCAGTGTGTCAATTAACAGTGGGAATGATTAATGAATGGGACATTGGAACCGGACGAGCGGAGGTTTAGACAACTGCCGGAGAATGGAACGGGTGCTTGTTATTTAGTTTATTATCATTGTGACATGTACCAAGGTACAGTGAAAGCTATTTTGTTGCGTGCTATCCAGTCAGCAAAAAGACTATACATGTTAACAATCGAGCCGTCCATAATGTACAGATACAGGATAAAGGGAACAGCGTTTAGTGCAAGATAAAGTCCAGTTAGAAGGTCTCCAATGAGATAGATGGGAGGTCAGGACCGCTCTCTGGTTGGTGATAGGATGTTTCAGTTGCCTGGAGAACACCGAGATAGACTTTAGACTATAGAGATACATCAAGTCCACGCCAACCAGCAAACACACCGTACACTAGCACAATCCGACACACAAGGGGCAATTTACTTCTTTACTGAAGCTAATTAAACTTAGGGACAATTTTACAATCTTTACCAAAGCCTATTAGCCTACAAACCTGTATGTGTGGGAGTGTGGGAGGAAACCAGAGCACCCCGTAGAAATCCTACAGTCACAGGGCGGCATAGTGGTATAACCATATAACCATATAACAATTACAGCACGGAAACAGGCCTTCTCGGCCCTTCCAGTCCATGCCGACCATTTATTTTCCCCTAGTCCCATCTACCTGCACTCAGACCATACCCCTCCTGGTAGTTGCTGCTTTCTGAGTCATGGGTTCAAACCTGATTAGGGTACGTTCTCCCTGGGAATTTTCCAGTTTTCTCCCACACTCCAAAGACGTACAGATTTGTAGGTTGATTGGCTTTGGTACAGATTGTAAATTGTCCCCAGTGTGTGTAGGATAGTGCTAGTGTACGGAGATCGCTGGTCGGTGTGGACTCGATGGGCCGAAGGGCGTTTCTACACTGTATCTCTGAACAAAACACAGGGAGAATGTATAAACTCCGTACAGACAGTAGCCATAGTCAGGATAAAACCTGGGTCTCTGGTTATATAAGGCAGCAACTCTACCGCTGTGCCACCGAGCCGCCCCCCTTTAATTCGATGTATAGTACAATGGATTTTATGGTTTTCCACATCACGTCAGCAATGACAAAAATCTGGTTGAGGATCTCAACTACAGATGAAGTGAACAGTGAAATAATATTGGACACTTTAGCTCTGGTTGTTGACATGGGCTCATTCAAGTTGGAACCTTCGTGAAAATAAATACTTTTTGCCCGAGGACAGATGGTATCATGATACTCAGACCTCAGCTGTCTCAGAAACCTGCTTTGAAGATGCAAGGCAATATATCTGGCAATTAACTCCATCTTTCATCACAGACGTTCCACGAACAAAGGAGCAAAGTGCAGACACTCTCAGCATAATCGTATCGTGGGAGCTCCTTCACCACATACTTCAAAGACACGTCTCACACTACCAAGGATTTAGTCATAGCGCATGGAAACAGGCCCTTCAGCCAAATTCGTCCAAGATGCCCCATCTTAGTTAGTCCCATTTGCTCAGGTTTGGCCTATATTCCTCTTTACCTTTCCTATCCATGTACCTGTCCAAGTGTCTTTTAAAAGGGAATGGGGAGGGGAGGGGAGGAAACTGCTTTTCTTAGTCATTTCCTAGTTGAGGATGCATCAATCATCGGAGCCGCATCTTCGACCCCTCCTTGCGGCCTACCATCTGGATTAGCGAGGACTTTCCTACCGGACACCGGCCAGAGCTTTAGCCTCAGCAGTGGAGCAGGACTGGATTCCATCGTGGAGCGAGCGATGCCTTACCGGGGATCGCCGCGTTGGAGCTCCGGAGAGCTGCGACTGCTGACTTCAACACCGTGGAGCTGTGGTCTGTGGAGCTTCCAGCTGCAGGTGGCGCCGACTTGGACATCGCGGAGCCTGGGTTTCTCGCCGAGGTCGCCAGTGTTGAATCTCAGCCCGGCTCGGCCTGTGGACTTTGGGAGCCGTGGTCTCCGGTAGGAAGCGGCCGATTCGGAGGCTCCGGGCCGCTGAGTGCTATTCTGTTCGAGGGCCTGAAACATCGGGCCATCGTTGCGGTGACTGCAGAGGGCTCAATAGGCCCCGACCACGGGTGAACAGAGGAAGAGGACTGAACTTTGGTGCCTTCCCTCAGTGGGAAACGCTGATTCCGCTGTGGGGGGGGATGTTTTTTATGTTTTATGTTAAATTCTAAAGTGTTGTGTTTATCTTATTTGTGTGCTGCATGGCAACTCAAATTTCACTGCACCAATTGGT
>OY740781.1:130677983-130797197 GCA_963514005.1 Raja brachyura
AAATCATTTTACTTAAATCAAGTGAAAAAAAATGTAGTATAACAGATTGCCACAAAACCTAAATTTCTTGCACAATTAATGACTTTGTTATTTTTTTTGCATTTTTGTTTAGTTTATTATTACGTGTACCGAGGTACAATGAAAAGCTTTTGTTACCTGCTATCCAGTTAGCGGAAAGAGTATACATGATTACAATCGAACATCGAGAGGTCATCCACTGTGTGCAGATGAAGGGAATAACGTTTAGTGCAAGATAAAATCCAGTAAAGTCCGATTAAAGATAGCCCAAGTGAGGCAGATAGTAGCTCAGGACCACTCTCTAGTAGGATGATTCGGTTGTCTGGTAACAGCTGGAAGAAGTTGTCCCTGAACCTGGAAGTGTGCATTTTCACACTTCTGTACCTCTTGCCTGATGGGCTTGTGGAGACGAGGGAGTGATGATATCTACTAATTATCTATTATTTATTTGCAGATTGAGGGGAGACCTGATAGAAGTATATAAAAATTATTAGCGGCATAGATGGGTACGCAGAACCTTTTCTCCCCTTGCTCTCGTTTGGAAATGTCAAAGACGAATGAGCATAGCTTTAAGGGTGAGAGGGACATGGTTTAAAGGAGCTGTGTGGACAAGTTGATTATACAGGTGGGTGACTGGAACGTGCTGCCAGGCAAAGGTTCTGTAGCGAGCAAGATAGTCAACTCGACCAAAAAAGCGTAGTACTGTCATGGGTAGATTCATGGGTAATTTAAGGCCCCATTTCCGTAACCGCCTTCCGTCTCCGCACCAAAGATCCCATAGGATAATAGTGCGGAGACGCAAGCAGGTTACGCAAACATTCTCATAAAAATAAAAGTTATTTGGTAAAAATCTTCTCCACATTTTTCAGAATTTTAATTTATTAACACAAAACTGTTCCCCCGCAACGTTGATTACACTGCGAGTCGGGTCGGGTCCAGTTACGGAAATGGATGAAAAAAAGGCCCACGTTCCGTTGCATACTACACATCAGCACATTGCATTTAGCAGGAGTGATCCATCTTGCTCCGCTATAGGATCTTTGCTGCAAGGGATGGTGGTGGAGGCAGATGCGATAGGGGCATTTAAGATGGTTTTAGATTTGCACTTGGATATATCGTCATAAGATCATAAGTGATAGGAGCAGGATTAGGCCATTAGGCCCATCAAGTCTACTCTGCCATTCAATCATGGCTGATCTATCTCTCCCTCCTAACCCCGTTCTCCTACCTTCTCCCAAAACCTCTGACACCTGCCAGGATGGAATGGGGGAAACAGGAAATAGAGAGATTTTTACAAGCAGGTGAGACCGGTTTATCTTGGCATTATGTTCGGCACAGACATTGTGGGAGTTCCTGTGCCGTATGTGTTATATAAACTGGAATTCCCCAAATGTTTTGTCCAAATGTACCAGCACAAAGAATTGCAGAGAATTGGGGACGTGGCCCAGACCATCACTCAAACCAACCTCCCATTGACGCCATCTACACTTCATGCTGCATCGGCAAGGCCACAAGCAAAATCAAGGACGAGTCTCACCCCGGTCACTCCCTCTTCTCCCCTCTCCCATCAGGCAAGAGGTACAATGTGAAAATGGACATCTCCAGATTCAGCACAGTTTCTTCCCTGCTGTTATTAGGCAACTGAATGGAGGTGGACTAAGTGCAAGTGTTCAGCGTAACGCTCGCTGAGTCTACATTTAGTCTCGCCGATGTAGAGAAGCCCACATTGGGAACACCAGACGCAGTAGATGAGGTTAGAGGAGGTGCACATGGACCTCTATCTCACTTAGAATGAGGAACCTGTTTTGTCTGAAGTAGGGTTCTGACCTATCTCCAACTAGAGAGCGGTCCTGACCTTGCATCTACCTCATTGGAAACTTATGAAGTATGTTTAATTGGACTTTATTTGTCACTAAATGTTATTCCCTTTATCCTGTATCTGTACCCTGAGGACGGCTTGTTTGTAATCATGCATAGTGCATTCTCTGACTGGATAGCATGCAACAAAAAATCTTTTCATTACACCTCTGTACACGAGTTTTCCCCTTGATTCAAACTCGGGAGAATTTGTGAGTAACTCGGGAAAGTGGGACAAGGCCTTAAGTTTTGTTTTTGTATTGTCACGTGTACAGAGGTATAATGAAAAGATTTTTTGTTGCATGCTATCCAGTCAGAGAATGCAATATACATGATTACAATCAAGCCATCCACAGGCCCTTTGGCCCAACTTACCAACCAAGTTACCCCATCTAAGCTAGTCCCATTTGGCAACATTTGGCCCATATCTCCCTAAACCCTTCCTATCCATCCAATGTTTATTGGTAGCTCAAGCCCTCAAGCCCTGCCAAGAACCTTGTAAATCATTTCTGCACTCTTTCCAGCTAAGTGTCATTCTTCCTATGGCAGGGTGGGAAAAACTGAACACAATACTCCAAATGCGGCATTACCAATGTCTTGTACAGCTGTAACATAACGTCCCAGTTTTTATACTCAGCACCCTGACGGTTGAGGGCCAATGTACCAAACCTTTCTTTACCGTCCACACCTGTGATGCTACTTTCATGGAACTCTCTATGTACCTGTACACCTAGATCCTTCTGCTCCACAACACTCCCCAAGGCCGTACCATTCAATGTTAAAATTCTGTCCTGGTCAGATTTCCCAAAATGCAACATCTCGCACTAATCTGCATTAAATCTGTGGGGTGTTGTATTTTGGGAAGGCTAACATGGACAGGACCTACACAGTGAATGGTAGGGTTCTGGGAAGTGTTGTAGAGCAGCAGGATCTAGGAGTGCAGATGCATGGTTCCTTGAAAGTCGAGTCAGGTGGGACTAGTGTAGTTGGAAAATGTTGGTCGGTGTGGGCAAGTTGGGCCGAAGGGCCTGTTTCCACACTATGAATATGTCTCTAAACTCCACTAGCCATTCCTCGGCACTTGCCCAGCTGCTCAAGATTGTGCTATAACATCTTCACTTTTTATGATAAACCTGCTTGGTGTCATCTGCAAACTTACCTGCTAATCATGCCTTCTACATTCTAATCTAAATCGTTGATATAAACCATAAATGGCAAAGGGACCCCTGAGGCACAGGACTCCAATCTGAAAAACAACCTTCCACCACAATCCTCTGCTTCCTTCTCTTAAGGCCAATTCTGTATTCGGACAGCTGGCTTTCCCTGGATCCAATGGGATCCAACCTTCCAGAACAACATACCATGCAGAATCGTATCAAAGGCCTTGCCGATGATCATATGGACAACACTGTGCATTTGCCCTGTCTATTTCTCTCAAGACCTTTTACACCTCTATAAAATCAACCCCTCATCCTCCTGTAGCTCAGGCCCTCGAGTTATGGCAACATCCTCATGAATCTTCTCTGCACCCTTTCCAGCTTCTTGAAGATGCACAAGGTGACCTAGCCATGTGGCTCCCTCTGGTGGCAGTTCACTGACAATGCAGGGCTGTTGGAATTGTGTGAAGGCTTTCCTGCGATGGACTGGTGATTGTTTTTTTAATTCTTGCACATTAATTGGGCAGTTAATTTGAGGAAATATTAAATTGATCTATGATTCAGTACAAACTCGATTGGCTTAAGGGCCTGTTTCAACTCTGTATTCCTAAACTAAATTAAAATAAACAAAACAAAAGAAGGGTCTCAACCCGTAACACTACCTATTTTCCTGCAGAGATGCTGCCTGGTCTGCTGAGTTACTCCAGCACTTTATGTCTAAACTAAACTAAATGTTGGATGTGAGGTCTTTCATGATGTGCTACCCCTAATGGTTCTATTACTGCATTTGCAATGCAGAGGTCTGGACTAACATTTTAAGCACCATTTGTACAAATATATTCCTGACAGCTGAGGGATACAAATTTGTTTTAGGTAATTACAGAACTAAAAATAGTTTAGCTATAGAGTTTCACAATTATGTAATGGAACCGAATGCATATATTAAAGATGGACACAAAATGCTGGAGCAACTCAGCGGAACAGGCAGCATCTCTGGCTAGAAGGTATAGGTGACGTCTTGGGTCGAGACCCTTTTTTCAGACTTAGGGGAAAGGGAAACTGGAGATATGGAAGTGTACAAAGCGAATGTAAGGTGTGAAAACGACAGATCAAAGCAGATGATGATCAAGGAAATGTAGAATGGTTCATTGTTCGCTGAGGGGAAGGTGACAACGCAGCATACAAACAGTAAGATTAATCATGAGGACAGTGAAACTAGTCGGAGAACTTGGGTGGGGGAGAGATGGAGAGAGAGGGAAAGCAAAGGTTACTGGAGGTTAGAGAAATTAATGTTAATGCCACTGGGTTGTAAGCTGCCCAAGTGAAATATGAGGTGCTGTTCGTCCAATTTGCGTGTGGCCTCACTCTGACAGTGGAGGAGGCCCAGGACAGAAGGGTCAGTATTGGAAACTATATGGGACTGAGCTCAGTCCACCTAGGCCCACATGATTTCCCAGTTGTTAAACAGTTTAATTCCCCCTCCCAGTCCCATGCTGGCGTCCGAGTGGGTACGTGACAGAATTGGCCGCTGGAGGCCCTGCAGCAGCCTGGGGCTCGAAAAGATCAGGCGGCGTTCCAACAATAACAATGAACTGATTTGAATCTGATCTTATCTGGGAATGTGGGGAGAACTAAATGAGATCAGCATTTGATCGTTTCAGATGAGCGGTAGTGCTATACCTGTCAAAAGATGAAAAGATTAAAGGTTAAAGCTATTGACTTTCTGGCACACAGCACGGAAACAGGCCCTTCAGCCCAACGCATTCATGCCAACCAAGATGCCACATGGTGACACTAGTCCCACTTGCATTTGGCCCATGACCCTTTAAACATTTCCTATCCATGTACAAGGATTCTTTGAAGAGTCTCTCTGTGGGCTGTAGACTGATGCCCGAATGGGGCTAACATCGAGAGGTCCAGGCACCAGTTTCCCCCCTGCAATGCTCTTGTTTCTCAAGGGTGGTTGGTGGCTTCGTTGAGTAGGTGTCAATGTGCCAATCTACAAGAGAATTAGGCAATTCGTTCCATCGAGTCTTCTCCACCATTCAATCATGGCTGATCTCTGCCTCCTAATCCCATTTTCCTGTCTTCTCCCCATTGTGACTCAAAATGGCGGCGGCACGAACGCATTGCGACGCCCCGTGCCTCCCGAGAATTTGCGAATTAAGTATAATTTACTTACTTGTTTTAAGTCTGCTCACTCGGAGCAGTCTTGCACTCCTCTCATACAGCCGGCAGAAACTTCTGAAC
Organism: Raja brachyura; assembly: GCA_963514005.1. The sequence continues at coordinate 130,683,266 of OY740781.1, forward strand.
TTCGGTTCCTGCGGCTACAATAAATTTACGGACGAACTCCGTTTCCCTCCCGAACTTGCCAGCACAGCGGAGCTGCGGGGCTGCGGACCAGCGGAGCTGCGGGCGGCAGAGCGCACCAAATCAGCTCGGCCGACTGGAAGCACCCACAGACGGCGACGAGAACGCAAGCACCGCTGAGGATGCTGAGGTGGGTTAAAGGGTAGGTTAGAATGAGCCGCACACAGGCCATCGATTCCTAGCCTTTTCCTCGCCAACGTATGCTCACTGGCAAACAAAATGGACGATCTCCGGCTACTGATCACCTCCCACAACTGGATCAAAGACTGCAGCATCCTGATCTTCACTGAAACCTGGCACAACACCGATGTTCCTGACAGCGCCATTGAGCTAACTCCGAGCAGACAGAACACCAGACTCCGGTATGACCAAAGGGGGGGGGGGTCTGTGCATTTATGTAAATAAAGCATGGTGCACGGACACCGCCATCATCGAGAGTCACTGCTCAGCTAACCTATAGTTCCTCTTGGTTAAATTCAGACCGTTCTATCTGCCCAGAGAGTTTACCTCCACTGTTGTAACTGTAGCCTATATTCCTCCTGACGCTAATGCTAAGCTTGCAATGAAAGAACTGCATACTGCCATTAGCAAACACAGACTCACACCCCGAGGCAGCCTTCATTGTTGCGGGTGACTTCAATCACACCAACCTGAAGAATGTACTCCCCAAATTCCACCAACATGTTTCCTTCGCCACTAGAGAAGACAAGACACTGGACAAAGTCTACACAAAATGGACGAAGAAGAAGGGTCTGAAGAAGTGTTTCGGCCCGAAACGTTGCCTATCTCCTTCGATCCTTAGATGCTGCTGCACCCGCTGAGTTTCTCCAGCCTTTTGTGTACCCCCAAAGTCTACATAAATATGGCTGAAGCTTACAAAGCCTTTCCCCTCCCCCACCTTGGTCAGTCTGATCACCTCTCATTGTTCCTGCTCCCTAAGTACTCCCCACTCATCAGTCAGGTAAAACCCACAGTGAGAACAGTTAAAGTTTGGTCAGAGGAGGCGAACTCCACACTTCAGCAGCGTTTTGGAAACGCTGACTGGAATGTGTTTGCAGCCCAGTCCACCCTCGACTCCCACACGGACATAGAAACTTATACATCCTCTGTTCTGGAGTTTATCATCTCCACCATCAACAGTGTCACCCCCCTCAAACGGATTACCACATTCCCGAATCAGAAGCCATGGATGAACAGCAAGGTCAGGCTACTGTTGAAAGCACAGGACTCCGCTTTCAGGTCAGGCGATGCTCGAGCCTACAGTTCACCCAGGGCTAACCTGAAGAGGGGCATCAAGAAAGCCAAGCATAGCTACAAGCTTAGGATTGAGGAGCACTTCAACAATAACTCCGACCCCCGACACATGTGGCAAGGCATCCAGGCCATCAGGAACTTCAGACCCACCGAAACCACCCCCACACCCAGCCTGACACTTCAATCTGTCACTTGCCCAAGCAGTTGTCCCCACGTGCCTTAAAACCACCTCCATCGTGCTGGTGCCAAAACACTCCATTGCGGCGAGCCTCAACGACGTCCGCCCAGTGGCACTTACTCCCATCATCACCAAGTGCTTCGAGAGGCTGGTCTTGGCACACCTCAAAGGCTGCCTACCTCCCACATTGGACCCCTATCAGTTCACCTACCGCAAGAACAGGTGTACGGAGGATGCCATCTCAATGACACTCCACACCGCCCTCTCCCACCTCGACAACAGAGACACCTACGTGAGAATGCTGTTCATCGACTTTAGCTCAGCATTTAACACCAGCGACCTGGGTATCAACCCCTCCCTCTGCAACTGGATACTGGACTTCCTGACTAACAGACCACAGTCTGTTAGGTTGGACAACCACACCTCTTCAACCGTCATCCTGTACACCAGCGTTCCACAGGACTGTGTACTGAGCCCCCTCCTCTACTCCCTCTTCACCTACGACTGCACACCTGTACATGGTTCAAAAACCATCATCAAGTATGCAGATGATACAACGGTGATTGGCCTCATCAGCGACAACGATGAGTCGGCGTATATGGAGGAGGTTCAGCTCCTAGCAGCATGGTGCGCTGACAACAACCTGGCCCTTAACTCCAAGAAGACCAAGGAGCTCATTGTGGACTATAGAAGGTCAAGGGGCTGCACGCACATCCCCATCCATATTAACGGGACGGAGGTAGAACGTGTTTCCAGCTTCAGGTTTCTGGGGGGGTCAACATCTCTGATGACCTCTCTTGCACCCACAATACCTCTACACTGGTCAAGAAGGCTCACCAGCGTCTCTTCTTCCTAAGGAGACTAAAGAAGGTCCACCTGTCTCCTCAGATTCTGGTGAACTTCTACCGCTGCACCATCTAAAGCATCCTCACCAACTGTATCACAGTATGGTATGGCAACTGCTCTGTCTCTGACTGGAAAGCACTGCAGAGGGTGGTGAAAACTGCCCAACGCATCACCGGTTCCTCACTCCCCTCCATTGAGTCTGTCCAAAGCAAGCAATGTCTGCGAAGGGCGCGCAGCATCGTCAAGGACTGGTCTCACCCTAGCTACAGACTGTTTACCGTCCTCCCATCCGGGAGTCGCTACAGGTCCCTCCGTTGCCGGACCAGCAGGTTCAGGAACAGCTTCTTCTCTGCGGCTGTTACAATACTTAACTCTGCACCTCGGTGATTGCCAGTCACCCCCCCCCGGACACTCCTTCCCCCCAGTATGATTGCATTACTGATACTGTTTGTACATATATATATTTTACCGTTCATTATTCTAAGTTCGCTCTTCTGGGGAGATGCCAACTGCGTTTCGTTGTCTCTGTACTGTACACTGCACAATGACAATTAAAGATTGAATTGAATTGAATAACCCTTGACACCCGTTCTAATGAAGAATTTGACTATCTCTGCCTTATAAATATCCACTGAATGGCATCCATAACCCTCTGTGGCAATGAGCTCCACAGATTAACTCTGTGAGTTCCAGAGATTAATCTCTGACTAAAGAAGTTCCTCCTCACCTCCTTTTTAAAAGTGCGCCCTTTAATTCTGAGGCTATGACCTCTTGTGCTAGACTTTCCCACCAGTGTAAACATCCTTTCCACATCCACTCTATGCCTTTCATTATTCTGTAACTTTCAATGAGGTCCCCCCTCAGCCTTCTAAACTCCAGCAAGTACAGGCTCAGTGCTGTCAAACGCTCATCATATGCTAACCCACTCATTCCTGGAATCATTCTTGTAAACGTTTTCTGGACCCTCTCCAGAGCCAGCACATCCTTCCTCATTGAAGTCACTTGATCTTCATCCTCTTGGTTCCATGGAAGTTATGGAAACTACTGCAGAGTGGCTGAAACTCTGCCCTCACCTTGGGAGCATTGCTCTGGGAGATGTGTACAAAGTAGGGGAATTAAGAACCAGGGTACATAGGTCTAAGGTGAGAGGGGAAAGATTTAATAAGAACATGAGGGACAAATTTTTCACACAGGTAGTGCAAAGAGAAAGGAAACAGTGCAGAATATAGTGTTATAGCTACATAGAAAGTACAGGTAAAATAAAGTACACGGGCCACAACAGCATCTTTGCACCCATTGACCCCTCCCCCCCATCCCATTCCACCAAAATTCCTTCCTCTGGCTTCACAATGTGTAACCCTTCTATCCTTATCTCACACCTTTTGTATTATCATCTCTTCCTTTGGTCATCCATCTACCTTTCAGCCACGATCATTTGCCAGCCTGTGCCCTGCCTCTCCTCTCTTCCAGCTTTCTTTCCCACCCCCCGCCTCCACAAGAAGGGTCTCGACCCAAGCCATCACCTATACAGGTTCTCCAGAGATACCGCCTGACCCACTGAGTCACTCCAGAACTTTGGGTCTTTTTTTGTCAACCAGCCTCTGCGGTTCCTTGTTTCTCTCTCTTCTCTACGACAAGGTGGTTTGGATGATCTGGAAGTTATTCTTCGCTCGATACAGCAGGGACAAAGCTATCGTACATGCTTTTATATACCTTCAGAAAGGAGATGAGTAGGTATTTTTGTAGTCAGAGAGTGGTGAATCTATGGAATTAATTGCCAGAAATGCCTGTGGAGGCCAAGTAATTGGGTATTTTTAAGGCGGAGATTGACAGATTATTGATTAGTATGGCTGTCAAAGGTTATGGGGAGAAGTCAGGAGAACGGGGTTGATGGTGGAACAACCATGATTGAGTGGCATAGACTTGGTGGACTAAATGACCTACTTCTCCTATGATTTATGAACATGTAGTTTTTGTATGGTCTTCCTGACGGAGAGGACGGAGAATGATTGGGATGTGAGTGGTTCTTGCTTTTGTTGGCTGTTTTCCTAAGGCAGCATGAAGTGTAGACGGAGTCAATAGGGGGAGGGGATGGGTTGGCGAGGCAGGTTTGTGTGATGGACTGTGCTCTGTATACAGACAGCTCTCTCCAATTTCTTGTGGTCTCGGGCAAATGAACATTGTTATTGGGTCCAATTACCCAGTGACCCTTGCTGAGAAGTCGATATACGAATGTTTATGTTGAGTGGTTTTGTGTCTATTTTAATTTCCCGACTCCCGTGACAACAAATTAATTTGGAACGGAGCACAAGCCAAAGAAATTTGAGTGGCCAAAAATAAACAATTTAAAGATAGCCAGAAATCCGGCCCTGAAGCAATATAATTTTGGCATCAATTCACAGGGGGCATCATTCAAAGTCTATGAACTGTGGAGGAGTGCACTTAAACGTGCAGGGGGGGGGATGTTATCTAGTGTCTACAAGTCTTGGTTTCCACAAGAAGAATAGAACTAGGGGCAGAAAGTTTCTGGCAATCTTAAGACATCATACTTCCCACCATTGACTCCATCTACACTTCACACATACTCTGAGTTGTCAGTGCAGCCCAGACCATCACATAGATTAGACTTCCTGCTTAGACTTCATCTACACTTCACGCTGCATCAGAAAAGCAGCCAACATAATCGAAGACTTGTCCCACCCCTGGTCATTCCTTCCTCTCCCCGCTCCTGTCTGGCAGAAGGTACAGAAGCTTGAAAGAGCGCACCACCAGACTCAGAAACGAGCGCACCACCAGACTCAGAGACTAAGGCTTCTTCCCCTCTGTTATCGTGCTTCTAAATGATCCTAACTGATTCAGCTCTACCTTCTTGCGGATATTGGTCTGTGGAATTGATGCGCGACAAAGCTGAGAACAATATTCTGCACTCTGCATCTTCCCCTTTGCTCTCCCTATGGTACTTTAGTCTGACAATTGTATTTATGCATGGTATATCTGTTTGGGTAACATGCAAATCAAGGCTTTTCACTGTACCTCAGTACATATGAAAATAATAAACCTAAACCTAAGCATGAACTGGGTTTTCCCACAGGGCCTGTCCCACTTTCATGACCTAATTCACAACCTCTGCCGAGGTTTCCCTTGACTCATACTCGCAGTATGGTCGTCACGAGGTCGTAGGAGGTAATAGGTAGGTCGTAGCCGGCCGTGATGCCAGTCGTAGGTACTTGTGGCATCAAGTAGGTAGGGCCGTTTTTCTAGCATGATGAAAAATGTCCACGAGTAAAAAAGGTCATGAATTAGGTCGTGAAAGTGGGACAGGCACTTTACTGTCACTATGGTGGTGAAGTATGCTTGTCCAGGATTTGTTTACATAGAAAACATATACAATAGAACATTTACAGCACAATGTCTGTGCCAAACATGATGCCAAGATAAGTTATCCTCATCTGCCTGCAGGTGATCCATATCCCTTCATTCCCTGCATGTCCACGTCTATCTAATGGTCACTATTGTATCTGTCTTCACCACTAACCCTGGCACCACGTTCTAGGCACCCACCACCCTCTGTGTAAAATAACTTGCCCGCACACCTCCTTTAAACTTTGTCGCTCTCATCTTAAAGCTAGGCTTCTACCTTATGTATGTCTCATCATTTTTTTTTAACTTCTATCAGGTCTCCCCACAATTTGCTACACTCCATGGAAAACAATCCAAATTTGTCCAAGCTGTCCTTGTAGCCAGTACCCCCTGATTCAGGCAGCATTATGACAAGGACACAAGGAATGGGATCAGTCTGAAGAAGTGCTCCAACCCTAAACGTTATCTATTCCTTTTCTCCGCAGATGCTGCCTGACCTGCTGAGTTGCTCCATCACTTTGTGTCTATCTGCAGTATAAGCCAGCGTCTACAGTTCCACATAGTCTAACTACATTCTGGCATCTACGGCCCCTTGGGTTTCTATCATCTGATCTCTGCTCTGGACAGCATGTAGCATCCAAAGGGAGCTGGATAAGTAGATAAAAGGAGAGAATTTGTAAGACTGCGGGGAAAGGATGGGCGAGTGGATTTACCTGCATTGGTCAAGTACAGGGCTGAGAAGGTCACAACAGCAGGATGGTCTTTTTGCAAACATTTTGTGATTCTGTGATCTAAAAATAGCTTTTGTTTTCATGTAAATGCACTGACAATTTGGAAGTATATTATTTCATTAATGAAATACTACAACATTTGGTTGAACTGGCTATTTTCTTATTTGAAACATCATTGATGCAGTCATAGAGTCATGCAATGTAGGAACAGGCCCTTCAGCCCAATTTGCCTATGGTGACCAATATGCCCCTTCTGTACTTAGCCCATCGGCCTGCGTTTGGCCTATGTCCTTCTCAACCTTTTCTATCCATGTCCAAACGTCTATATGTCCAAACATGTACCTGTCTAAATATCTTTGAAATGTCATCGTATCAAATGGTGCTGAATTGTGAATTTCCATACCGTTTGTTCATATTAATCAAGCACACTCTAATATAAATATATAAATCAGGCAAATCAAAAAGTACACACTTCACTAACATTGAATAAACAGTTTGTATGTACTGAATGTCACGAAGAACTGTGGAGACATGCCACAGCTGTGAGCAGCAGACTGAAAACATTAACACAATAGACAATAGACAATAGGTGCAGGAGTAGGCCATTCAGCCCTTCGAGCCAGCACCACTATTCAATGTGATCATGGCTGATCATCCCCAATCAGTACCTGCCTTCTCCCCATATCCCCTGACCCCGCTATTTTTAAGAGCCCTATCTAGCTCTCTCTTGAAAGCATCCAGAGAACCTGCTTCCACCGCCCTCTGAGGCAGAGAATTCCACAGACTCACCACGTTCTGTGAGAAAAGCTGTTTCCTTGTCTCTGTTCTAAATGGCTCACTCCTTATTCTTAAACTGTGGCCCCTGGTTCTGGACTCCCCCAACATCGGGAACATGTTTCCTGCCTCTTGTGTGTCCAAACCCTTAACAATCTTATATGTTTCAATGAGATTCCCTCTCATCCTTCTAAACTCCAGAGTGTACAAGCCCAGCTGCTCCATTCTCTCAGCATATAACAGTCCCGCCATCCCGGGAATTAACCTTGTAAACCTACGCTGCATTCCCTCAATAGCAAGAATGTCCTTCTTCAAATTAGGGGACCAAAACTGCAGACAATACACCAGGTGTGTTCTCACTAGGGCTCTGTACAACTGCAGAAGGACATGTTTGCTCCTATATTCGATTCCTCTTGTTATAAAGGCCAACATGCCATTCGCTTTCTTCACTGCCTGCTGTACCTGCATGCTTACTTTCATGGACTGATGAACAAGGACCCCCAGATCCCGTTGTACTTCCCCTTTTTCCAACTGGACGCCATTTAGATAGTAGTCTGCCTTTCTATTTTTGCTACCAAAGTGGATAATCTCACATTTATCCGCGTTAAACTTCATCTGCCATGCATCTGCCCACTCCCCCAACCTGTCCAAGTCACCCTGCATTCTCATAGCATCCTCCTCACAGTTCACACTGCCACCCAGCTTTGTGTCATCTGCAAATTTGCTAATGTTACTTTGAATCCCTTCATCTAAATAATTGATGTATTAAGACAGCCGGAGCCTGCAAGACTTACCATCGTGGAGCTCGTGATACCTTTGCCAGGGATCGACCTCTGAGCTACAAACGCGGGAGCCTGCGGACTTTAAGATCGTGGAGCTTGCGGTACCTGATGAGAGTCCGACTTCGGGAGCTCCAACTGCGGGAGCTTCGACCGCCCTGACGCGGGGGCTTCAATCGCCCCGACAGATGGTTCGACTGCCCCGACTGCGGGAGAATAAAGGGAGAAGATTGGACTTTATTGCCTTCCATCACAGTGAGGAATGTGGGGAATCCACTGTGGTGGATGTGTATGTTAACTTTTATGTAGTTGTGTGTCTTGTTGCTTTTTTTTAGTATGGCGGTATGGTAATTCGAATATCACTGTACCTTAATTGGTACACGTGACAATAAAAGACCTTTGAAACCTTTGAACAAACTTGGACTGTTCTCTCTGGATTGCCGAAGATTGCGGGGAGACCTGAAAGAAATATAAAATTATGAGAGGCATGGTTGGGATAGACTGTCAGAACCTTTTTCCTAGAATAGATAATCAAATACTAGAGGGCATAGCTTTAAAGTGAGAGGTGCAAAGTTTAAAGATGTGCGGGGCAAGTTTTTACACAGAATGTAGTGAGTGCCTGTAACACGCTGTCCGGGGTGGTGGTACAGACAGATACGATAGTGGCATTTAACAGATTTTAGGATGGGCACATGGATATGCAGGGGATGCATGGTACAAAATTTTGTTCAACCTTGTTGGATTGACAATAAAGGAAATCCAATTCAATTCAAATGGATCACCTTGCAGGTAGATAAGAGTTGGTCTTGGTGCCATGTTCGTCTCAAACATTGTGGGCTGAAGGGTCTGTTCCTTTGCTGTACTGTTCCATTTACATCCATTACTAGTGAGCTGCTGCCAAAGGATTTAGCTTATTATTGTAAGGTATCGGACAATCCTGCAGCATGTAGACCTCTAAATCACAATTCCTGTTAAGGTGCTGAGAAGATACAGGAACGACGATAGATAATTTTGTCATAAGTTCATAAGAGCAGACGTAGGCCATTCAGCCCATCAATCATAGCTGATCTATCACTCGTCCTCAACCCCATTCTCCTGCCTTCTCTCCATAATCCTTGACACCCTTAGTAATCAAGAACCTATCAATCTCTGCTTTAAAAATACCCAATTACTTGGGCTCGACCACGGTCTGAGGCAAAGAATTCCACAGATTCACCACCCTCTGCCTAAAGAAATTCATCTTCATCTATTTTTCAAAGGTTTTTCCTTTTATTCAGAGGCTGCGCCCTCTGATCCTAAACTCTCCCACTAGTGAAAACATCCTCTCCACATCCACTCTATCCAGACCTTTCACTGTTCAGTAATTTTCAATGAGGTCACCCCTTCATCAACTCCTTTGTATTGTGGCTAAAGGGATCAGGGGGTATGGAGAGAAGGCAGGTACGGGATACTGAGTTGGATGATCAGCCATGATCACATTGAATGGCGGTGCAGGCTCGAAGGGCCGAATGGCCTACTCCTGCACCTATTTTTCTATGTTTCTATGTTTTTTGATTCCATTCTGCTGTTCAATTAGAACAGGTAATCTATGTTATCTCCATCTACCACCCGAGGGCCGCATGGCAGAGGCCTTCCCGAGGTGCCGTGGCTGCGGTGCCCGCCCAACGTCTCACTGGTTAGCGGGATCCACCCAAAGTCTCAATGGTCGGCGAGACCTCGCCTGAAGTCTCTACGGTCGACAGGGCCTGTTCTTGAGCCGTACTGTGCAATCTTTGATGCTCTATGAGATGTGTGGGGCAGAGAGTGGTGGGTGCTGGGAACAAGCTGCCAGAGGTGGTGGTGGAGGCAGATGCTACAGTGGCGTTTAAGAGGCTTTTAGATAGATGCATGGATATGCAGGGATTGGAGGGATATGGATTATGTGCAGGTAGAGGTGGGTTGTTTAACTTGGCATCATGTTCAGCACAGACATCATGGACGAGGGGCCTGTTTCTGTGTTTCTCGGATGTAACGTAACATAAACTCCACTGGCAATTTTATTGACATCTGACCGAGTCAGCATGGATTTACGAAGGGGAAATCATGCTTAATTAATCTTCTGGAATTTTTTGAAGATGTAACTAGGAAAATGGACAAGGGAGAGCCTGCTGATGTAGTGTACCTGGACTTTCAGAAAGCTTTTGATAAGGTCCCACATAGGAGATTAGTGGGCAAAATTAGGGCACATGGTAGTGGGGGTAGAGAGCTGACATGGATAGAGAAGTGATTGGCAGACAGGCAACAGAGTAGGAAACAGAATCACGGCTGATCTATCTTTCACTCTCAACCCCATTCTCCTGCGTATTCCCCATAATCTATGACAACTTTATTAATCAAGAATCTGTCAATCTCTGCTTTAAAATTACCCATTGACTTGTCTTCCACTGCCGTCTGTGGCAATGAATTCCTTCTTTAGTCACCACCATCTGACTAAAGAAATTCCTCCTCAGCTTCTTTCGAAAGGTATGTCCTTTTATCCTGAGAATAACTGCAATTTATAAAAAATGATCACGCAGAAAATTAGTGAACACAATTTATTATGATGATGAAATAAATAAAAAATATAAAACCATAGGTGGACAAATAATAAACTAATTTACCATTAATATACAAGCTTAAATTAATAGTTACAGAATAAGTTATAATTAAACAATTCAACAAAGGGTGGCGGGCATATGAAACAAAGCAGCCAAAGGAGGTAGTTGAGGTAGGTACTATCGCAACATTTAAGACAAATTTGAACAAGTATGTGGATAGGTTTAGAGGGATATGGGCCAAATGCAGGCAGGTGGGACTAGTGTGATGGGGCATGTTAGTCAACACGGACAAGTTAGGCTGATGGGTCTACTTCCATGCTGTATGACTATGACTCTGTGACACTCCCCTCTATCTTTGGCAATCATGGGTTTATATAAAGCCTACTATCTCCTCCGGCCAGAAGATAGACACAAAGAGAATGGAGTTGAGAAGGAAATATAGATCAGCCATAGATGACGCCGGCAGTCGCCGAAAAAAATTGCCAAGTGTGACAGGCCCTTTAAACACTTGTCCGTCTCGATGGTGATTGCTACAAGCCAGCCAAGGCTGCCACCTTGTGGGGTGAGGTATATTGCATGTAACACCACTCACGGCCGTTTGTGCTTATGTGTTCTGCTATAAAATAAAATTGAATGATTTGATATACACCCACTAGACAAGTACACTTAAGACTTTAGTGATACAGCGTTGTAACAGGCCCTTCAGCCCATCGAATCTGCACCGACCAGTGAGCAACCTGTACACTAGCACTATCCTACACACTAGGGACAATTTATAATTTATTTACTGAAGCCACTTAACCTACAAACTCCTTCATTGTCAGAGTGAGGCTAAGCGCAAATTGGAGGAATAACATCTCATATTTCAATTGGGCAGCTCACGGCCCAGTGTATATTGATTTCTCCAATTTCAAGTAACCCCGGCACTCTCCCCCCCACCCCAAGTCACATCGGGTTACCGTTCTCACCTCGCAAAGAGTTAACAATGGTCCGTTTCCTGTAGCAACGTTACTTTTTCGTGCATATCTTTCATTCATTTGTTCTATATCTCTGTCTGTGTCTCTCATTTCCCATTCCTCTGGCCAGTCTGAAGTAGGGTCTCGACCCGTAACATCACCCATTTCTTCTCTCCAGAGATGCTGCCTGTGCCGCTGAGTTATAAAAAAAATAAAAAAAAATTTAAATTAAATAAAAATTAGAAGTACAGGAATTTGGCACCAAGTTGCCTAATATATATTGACATATTACATTTTATGTACAACTTATTTTTTTAATAATGAAAAAGAAAAAGTGAGAATAGATAATAAAAGATAGAGAAATGTGTGATATAGTGTTTGAAAAGGGAAAAAATGTGAAAGAAGAAAATTGAAAAGAAGAAAGTAGAAAGGGAAAGAGTAGAAAATAAGAGATTAAGGAGATCATTATCTATATTCTTGACCACCCCTCACCCAATCCTGAAACAGTTAGCTTCTATGATTTTGTTGCACCATATGCTTCCATAAAATCGACAAATGGAGACCAACTCGTTAAGAATTGGTCTGATTTATCTATTAGGAGGAATCGCATTTCTCAAGATGTGCGGTGTCCAACATGTTTGAAATCCACATTTTATGCGTTGGTATGGATGTATTTTTCCAAAAGGTAAGCATAAGTTTTTTTGCCGTTATTAACCCATAATTAAAAAATAAATTTTGAGATGAGTTCAATTTATTCCCATCTTTTCCCATGTTTCCTTCGTAATTTTTATCATTAATTCTCATTCCCACTCTTCTCTAAGTACCTCTGTCGATGGTAAGTCTATGTTTAAAATACTATTATATAAATATTATATAAATTTCTGTGAGTCAGCCTTAATATTCATTGCTTCTTCCAGTGGATCTAAAGTTATGTGTTAATATCTTTGTATGTATTTCTTCATGAAGTCGCAGATCTGAAGATATTTAAAATATTGGTTATTTTTCAGTTTAAATTTAAATTTTAATTGTTGGAATGATAACAGATTTCCAATTTCATATATATCACCAATCCTTTTAATTCCCTTTCTTTCCCATTGATTATATGTTTTATCAATAAGAGATGGTTTAAATGAAGGATTATTCACTATTGGCATTAACAATGATAGGTTTCTTAATTTTAAAGATCATTTTATTTGTTTCCAAATTCTTATTGTATCATATATAATTGGGTTATTCTTATATATTGTGTTGTGTCTATCCACAGTTCTCCATATTGTTTCTCCTGAGATCACACATTCCCCAGCCAACAATGAGCCCACCAGGGCACCGCCCTGCCTGACCTGACCCTGATTGGTAATGGTCTTTTCTCACCTCCAGCTCTTTACCTCCCCCCCTCCACCTCCTACTTTCAGTCTGAAGAAGGGTCCCAACCCGTAGCATTCTTTATCTCCAGAGATACTGTCTGACCCACTGAGTTACTCTAGCATTCCCATTTACCTAATTGGAGACTTTTGAACAATCCTTAATCAAATTTGTGCAGGAAGGAACTGCAGATGTTGGTTTAAACCGAAAATAAAAACAAAAAGCTGGAGTAACTCAATGGGACAGGCAGCATCTCTGGAGGAGGAATGGGTGACGTTTCGGGTCGAGACCCTTCTTCAGACTGATTATCGGACTTCAATGTTATACCTTGGACTGAATGCTGTACACTTTACGCTTGATCTGTGCACTATGTGGTGGATTGATTGTATTCATGTATAGTCTTTTCTTTGACTGGATAGCACACAAACAAACACTTTTCACAGTACCTGGGTACACGTGAGAATAGTGACTGACTGACTGAATGAATGGATGAAATTTTGTGTGGCCATGATATTATGACATAAAGGTGCTTTTTTGAGACCATTTCCTATAGATCCCTTTGATGGTGGAGAGATCAGTACCAATAATGATCCTGGGTTTCGTTGAATTATTTAACCACTGCCAGGGTCCCATGAAAGGCTCGTGATGAGATTTCACAAGGAGTTTAAAAAGAAAGTATTTTTACTGAACTTCTTTATGTAGGAAGGAACTGCAGATGCTGGTTTACACCGAAGATAGACACTTAGCAGGACAGTCGGCAACTTTGGAGAGAAGGAATGGATGATGTTTCGGGTCGAGATCCTTCTTCAGAGTGTTCTTCAACTTATTTTTGTTTACATATCTGTTGTGCTGCTGCAGGTAATAATTTCATTGCAGAATCAAGGAACTGCAGATGCTGCTTTAGATCACAGATAGACGCAAAATGCTGAAGTAACTCAGCAGCATCTCTGCAGAAGAACGATGGGTTATGTTTCAGGTTAGGTGTGAAGAAGATTGCCGACCCAAAATGTCACCCAACCTTTTTCTCCTGGGATGCTGCCTGATCCGTTGAGTTACTCCAGCACTCTGTGTCTCTCTTAAGAATGTCATTGTTCTGCTTCAGGACATAGGATAATAAAACAGTCTTGACTCTGACACAAAGCAACAGAGCATCAGGGTGTAGCTCCTGTGGGAAGGAGATATTGTCAGGTAATCCCAGGTACAGGAAGTCATGACTCTTCACTGTCTCATCTGCACCTCCTCCAACCACATCTACTGCATCTGCTGTTCTCGGTGTCTAAATCGGCGAGACCAAACGCAGGCTCGGCGATCACTTCGCTGAACACCTCTGCTCAGTCCGTGTTGAGCAACCTGATTACGCGGTGGCTCAGCACTTCAACTCCCCCTCCTATTCCCAATTTGACCTTTCTGTTCTGGGCCTCCTCCATTGCCAGAATGAGGCCCAGCGCAAATTGGAGGAACAGCACCTCATATTTTGCTTGGGTAGTTTGCACCCCTGCGGTATGAATGTTGACTTCTCTAATTTTAGATAGCCCTTGGTTTCTCCCTCCTTCCCCTCCCCCTTCCCAGTTCTCCCACAAGCCCTACTGTCTCCGCCGACTTCCGTTCTCTTTCCTGCCCCCCCGACATCTGTCTGAAGGAGGGTCTTGACCCGAAACGTCGCATATTCCTTCTCTCCCTATATGCTGCTTCATCCCTGAGCTTCTCCAGCATTTTTTGTCTACCTTTGACTCCTGACTTTCTCCCATTGACCTTTGCACAATATTCATCCCATCAATCAATCACTACCCCTTTGCTGTTGTGCGTCCTACATTATAACACTGACCACGCTCCAAACATCTTCACAATTGGCCTGGGGCTTGCTGATGTTGTGAAATAATTGATATAAATTCACATTATATATTTTTCCATTGCATTTCCTTCCCACGCTGAAAATAACAGCAACCCCACACTCCTTAAATTATTATTTTAAGACTATAAGATCATAAGACATAGGAGGAGAATTAGGCCATTCAGCCCATCAAGTCTGCTTTGCCTTTCCATCCAGGCTGATCCATTTATCCCTCTCAACTCCATTCTCTTGCCTTCTCCCCATAACCTTTGATGCCCTTCCTAATCAAGAATCTATCAGTCTCGGCTTTAGACTTAGTAATGTGAGTTTCACTGTACCTTAAATGGTACATGTGACAAGAAACAGATCTTTGAACCTTTGAACTTTAGAGACTTTAGTGAAAAAAGAACTGAACAGGCCATTTGGCCCACCGAGTCCACTCCGACCAGTGATCACCCCGTACACCAGCACTATCCTACACATTAGGGACACTTTACAATTTTTCTACCACAGCCAATTAACCTGCAAACCTGCACGTTTGGGAGAGTGGAAGGAACCGGAGCACCAGGAGAAAACTCACACGAACACGGGGAAAACATACAAACTTCATACAGAGAGCACCCGTAGTCAGGTTCAAACCTGGGTCTCTGGCGCTGTAAGGCAGCAACTCTACCGCTGCGCCACCGTGCTTCCCCGAACTGCTGCCTCTCTGCTTTAAAAATACGTAATGTCTTGGCCTCCACAGCTGTCTGTGGCAATGAATTCCACATATTCACCTCCTGGCGGAATAAATTCCTCTTCATTTCCATTCTAAAGGTATATCCTTTTATTCTGAGGCTGTGCCCTCTGGTTCTAGACTCTGTCATTACTGGAAACATCCTCTCCTAATCCACTCTACCTAGGCCTTTCATTATTAAACGAGACCCCCCCCCCCCCACCCCCCGTACTTCTAAATTCCAGGGCATACAGGCCCAGGGTCTTCAAATGCTCCTCCTACACTAACACAAACAGCCGTTGGATAATTCTCGTAAACCTCCTCTGGAACCTCTCCAAAACTAGTTGGGAAAAAAGGAATGTTAGTTAATGGGAATAATTCAGTTTGCGCTACATAACGTCCAGACAGACTTACTCCGCACACCCAACTAATGCGACACATGCATACGGAGACCTGAGGCAATAAATACTACGATGGCTACGAGTGCAATCTTGGCCATCTTCCATTCATTGTGTAAGTTTGCTGTTGGCTAACGAATATGCTTCTTCTATAACCTCCCATCTTCTTGATATCCCTAAATAGAAAGCATTGGTGGATAGTATGTGAAATATATAGGTGAATAATAGAAAGTATTTCTTGATGTCGGCAGCACAGTGATGCAACTGGTAGAGTTTCTGCCTTACTGAGCCAGAGTCTGGGTTCGATCCAGACTACGGGTGCTGTCTGTATGGAGTTTGTGTGTTCTCCCGTGACCATGTGGGTTTTTCCCGGGTGCTCCGGTTTCCTCCCACATTCCAAAGAAGTACGGATTTGTGGGTTAATTGGCATCAGTGGGATGGGGGAGGGAAGTCGAGGAGGGCTAGAGAGAACCACGTTTGAGTTCCGACTCTTGCACTATTGAAAGACCATTGACCTGAAGTATTAACTCTGTTATTTTCTTTCCGCAATCACTGCCTGGCCAGCTGACTATTGCACTCACATTTAGATCTTATTAAAATGGTCTAATGAGTCTGATCTTGTAGAGATGTATAAAACCATGAGGGCAACAGGTAGGATACAGAGTAGGGGATTCAAGAACCGGACGATATAGGTTTAAAGTGAGAGGGGAAAGATTTAGTTTTGGAAAGAACTGCAGATGCTGGTTTAAGTTGAAGGTAGACACAAAATGCTGGAGTAACTCAGCGGGACAGGCAACATCTCTGGAGAGAAGGAATGGGTGATGTTTTGGGTCGAGACCTTCTTCAGATTTAGTTTAGTTTCAGATTTAGTTTAGTTTAGTTTAGAGATGCAGCATGGAAAAAAGGCTTTTCAGCCAACCGAGTCCACATCAATCATTGATCATCCGTTCACACTCATTCTATATATGTTTTGGCGAAGGGAGAAGAAACTTTTCCACATGTTTTGGCAAAGTGAGAAGAAACCAGAGCACTCGGAGGATATCCATGCAGTCACAGAGAAAACATGCAGACTCCACACAGCACCTGAAGTTAGGTGGCACCCGGTTCCTGGCACTGTGAGATAGCAGCTCTACTAGCTGCACCACTGTGCCGTCTTTTGTAAGCCTTTCCAATTAGGAAACTAAGGGGCAACTTTTTTCACACGGAGGGTAGAGGGTATATGGAACGAGCTGCCAGAGGAGGTAGTTGAGTGAGGTACTGTAACATCATTTAAAATCCATTTGTACAGGTACATGGATTGGGAACGTTCAGAGGAATATGAGCCAAACACGGACACATGGGATTAGTGTAGATGGGGCATCTTGGTCGACTTGGGCAAGTTGGGCTGATGGGCCGGTTTCCGTACTGAATAACTATGACTGTATGAGTCCGCCAGTGTGAAGTGGAGTAGACAACTAATACTGATCATGCCAGAGCATGCATCTCCCATGATCATGAAACATATTGTGATTGCTTTACCTTCAACTGCTCAGAACAGCCTTGAACATGACTATGTAGCAGTAGGATGTCACAACTAGGGGTACGAAGAATACAAAGCAACAGAGCATCAGGGTGTAGCTCCTGCGGGAAGGAGATATGGTCAGGTAATCCCAGGTACAGGATGTCATGAGACCTTCAACAAGTAGGAAAATATTATTTTCGAAAACAAAATTTTCAAAAATGAAGGTGAGGTACGGTGGTCCAGCGGTAAGTTGCTGCATTACAGCGTCAGAGACCCAGTTTCAATCCTTACGATGAGTCTGTATGGAGTTTGTACGTTCTCCCAGTGAGGGTGTGGGTTTTCTCCGGGTGCTTCAGTTTCCTCCCACATTCCAAAGACGTACAGGTTTATAGCTTAAATGGCTTCAATAAAAATTGTAAATTGTCCCAAGTGTGCAGGATCGTGCTAGTGAACAGGGTCATCGCTGGTCAGTGCAGACTCGGTGGGCCGAAGGGTCTATTTCCGCACTGTATCTCTAAAATCTAAAGTTTTCGATTTAGTTTTCAGTTTTAGACGGTACTTTTAAAGTCTAAAAGTAAAGAAAGACATTTATAATTGAAGCTTAGAATTTACAGATCTTTTTGATTGAATGATACAATGTGGAAACGGGCCCTTTGGCCAACTGGATCCATGCTGACCATCGATTACCCATTCATACTAGTTCTATGTCACCCCACATTTGCACCCACTGCACTGTTATTTCTTCTGGTCTTGGTAAGAGTTGTTCCCAAACCAAGCTGTAATAGATCCCAACAATAAGCTTTCCGCACACTAGGCACAATTTACTGCGGCCAATTAACCTACATGTCCACATATCTTTGGGATTTAAGAGGAAACCCATGTGGTCACAGGGAGAATGTGCAAACTTCGTACAGACAGCACCTGAGGTCAGGATCGAACCTGTGTTTCCGCTGCTGTGAGGCAACAGCTCTCACAGTTGCAACACTATGCTACCCCTAGATAACGTTTTTTTTCATGTTTATATGTTTATCCTCATGTAAAAGGAGGCCATTCAGTCCATCGGGTTTATACTGGCCGTCAGAGCAAACACAGCAATCCCATTCCACACTTATATTGCTGTAACCTATTCTCTCTCTCGTGTGCTTGTGAATGTGTGGATTTCCTTCAGGTGCTTTGGTTTCCTCCCACATCTCATAGACGTGTGGGTGAGTTAATTGAGTTTTTAGAGATACTGTGTGGCATCAGACCCTTCACCACCGGTCCCCATACACTAGTTCGATCCTGCACACTGGAGAGAAGTTACAGAAGCCAATTAACCGACAAACCTGCACGCCTTTGGAGGGTAGGAGGAAACCGGAGCAGCCAGAGAAAACCTACATGGTCATCGGGAGAATGTACAAAGTCCGTACCGATAGCACCCATAGTCAGCATTGAAACTGGGTCTCTGGCGCTGTAAGACAACTACTCCATTGTGCCTCTGTGCCACCCCTTCTGCACCACTGTGCCGCCATGTGCTCTGTCCCCCACTGCGCCACTATGTCACTGCAAATTGTACAATTTTCAGGAATCACACTCTCAATGCCGTAAATTCTGCGGCGGTAATTACAAAAGTTCCTCATTTATAGTAAAATGATTTAGGATATTCTGCGCACTTGTTTTACAGCTGTGTTCTGTGCTTTACAGCTTGTTTTACAGCTGTGTTTTTAGCTGGCGGAAATAGATATTGACAATCCATTTGTGTGTATTCAAACAAGCTCCCGCATACTATGCCCCAATTTTAAACTATCCAATCCCCTTCCTGCAACAGGATCACAAACTATGTCTTGAAAATTTGGGCAGCAGAGTGGTGCAGCTGTTAGGGCTGCTACCTCACAACGCCAAGAGACTAGGGTTCGATCTTGACCTCGTAAATCTTCTCTGCATCTTTTCCATGACAACATCTTTCCTATAACATGATGGCCTCACCAACATCTTACATAATTATGACACGACATCCCAACTTCTATACTCAAGTCTTCTATACTCATGATAGGTGGGTACCTGTGACAAAATCTCTTAAACACCACTATTGTATCACACCCTGGCAGCACGTTCCAGGCCTCCACCACATTTGTGTAAAGAACACAGCTTGCTCAGCACATCAGTAAATGTGGCCAGATTCTCCCTGTGAATGCACAGGTTTCCTCTCAAGCCCGCAGGAAATTGTAGCGAATTGTGGATGCAGCCTAGACCATCAGATAAACCAAACACCCTTCCATTGACTCCATTTATACCTCACGCTGCCTCGGCAAGGCCCGCAGCATAATCAAGGATTAGTCGCACCCTTGCGACTCGTCCAAACTCGTCCCCACCCAAACTTTTTCTAAGTTTATGGAGATCGCTGGTTGGCGCGCACACGGTTGGCCAAAGGGCCTGTTTCTGCTTTGTATCTAAACTAAACTTAGAATATAGAACAGTACAGCACAGGAACAGCATCCCTTTCCTCAACAGAACTGCCCCCTCCATTCTTTAAATCGAGGCTCAAAACCTATTTCTACTCCCTAGCGTTTTTTGAGGCCCTCTGAGGGGGCGCTGTAAAGTTTATGTATGTATTGTTAGGTCTGTGTACCATTGTATGTACATTAGTATCTGCGCTGATGTACAGCACTTTGGTCAACGTTGGTTGTTTTTAAATGTGCTATACAAATAAAATTGATTAATTGATTGATAATGTCTGTCCTTAAACTGATGCCAATCTCCTCTGTTGCATGTGATCGGTATCCCTATATTTCATGCATTTCCATATGCCTATCAAAAAGTTTATTGAATGCCACTATCTAGGTATGTTACAATACTTACCTTGAGCGGCGCTGCAGTTCAGTCACTGCCCGTGTGAGCAATTTTGGCGCCTTTGAGAGGAGTGGGTTTAAAATCCGGTATTTCGGAAGCCAATTCAAATCGATCTTAAACAGGCTATTTAGTTGATGAAGAAAAATCACTACGACTGCCGTTCTCTGAAGTGATTTTTAAACTGCGCTTGCTAATTTAATTGCTGTAGTAAATTTAAAATCATCTTCTAAAGCCGTGAACGCCGACAACGGGACGGACCTCGCGTAGGGGACAAGGCAAGGTACACAGTTTATTTTTTCATTAAAAAGTGCTTCTTAGGATACCTTTAATCAAAATTTCACGTTGTGAGAAGGTGATTTATTCCCCATACGAACCGGCAGTATATTTCCTGCCAACATGGGGTTTAAATTCACCGCAACGTTCCAATCGATTGCGTTCCAGAAAATCCTACTCGCAAGATGATTAAAATGGCCATTAATTTACATTAAACATTAAATTCCTTCCATTTGGTCTATAAATTAATGACAATGAGATTGAAAAATCATGTTATATTGTGAATTCTTGTGTGAATGTTATTTGGACACTTAAGCTATTTAAAAATGTTTATCTTTTCTTAAGAAATTGATAGATGTTTAGATCTAGTAATTGAATTTTCTAATTGGCTACAATTGGGTAACTAACTAATTATATGCTTTAATTTCAGGTCATCCAAGTAAGATTGTTTCATTTTTTGTTTCAGAATACTTCAATCTATAATAACTGAAAAAAAAAATTCAGTTCTCTTAATTTTTCAGAAAGTTATAGGCTTTTGACTGTCCTCGATCACAACTTTTGTGTTAAGTCAATGGAAAAGCAATAGGGAACAAGATGCTAATTTCCGAGTATGAAAATGGCCATAACTTTTTTAATACTGAAGATATGAAAGTGAATTAGGTGTCAAATTAAGCTTATTTTATGCTTTATCTGATAGGATAAATTGCAGACTTGATTTTTTAAATCTCAAAATGTTGTAACATTGCTACACTATCAGATCTGCTTTAGTGTATGGGGATCGCTGGTCAGTGTAGACTCGATGGGCCGAAGGGCCTGTTTCCGCGCTGTATCTCTAAACTAAGCTAAGCTAAACTAAACCAAACCAAACTAAACTAAAACCCACGTAAATAAAATCAGTAAGTCTGGATTTCTCTTTACAAAGTTACGCTTAAAGTGCATCAGATCATCACATTCAACCTGTCATAGAGTGCCGCTGATTGCAGACTGTGACTTGGTAAAAAGTCACTTACTCCGTCTGAACAGTGGAGGGAGACTCCATGCAAGTGAGTGGAGCCAAACAGCAAGAGTAATCTGTTGGGTATTCTTCTTTCTTCTCAAGCCCATACGCTGTGACGGTTTTGTAATAACCCAGTAGCAGTCAATAGTTATTGCCATTAAAGTGATCATCAATGTAATCCCAAAAAGTACTCCATAAAAGCAGTAGAGTTGACATGCTGCAAAGAAACACCAGGAACTGAAATTGAACATAGTACAGTCCAGCACAGGAACAGGCCCTTCAGCCCACATTGCCAATGCTGACATGATAACAAGTTAATCCTTCTTTGCCATTTACAAAGGTTATCATTCAGTGCATTGGGATGTTGATGAGAATAGGAACATAGAACATAGACGTACGAGGTTCAGAGGTTAAACATAGGACATTGAACAATACCGCACAGCAACAGGCCCTTCAGCCCACAATGCCCATGCCGACATGATGGCAATTTAAAATAATCCCCGCTGCCTGCACGTGATCCTTATCCCTCCATTCCCCGCACATCCATGCACCTATCTAACAAACCTTTGTAAATGCCACTATTGTATTTGCCTCCACCCCTGGCATTGTGTTACAGGTACCCACCACTCTAAAAATTTGCTTTGTATTTCTTGTTTAAATTTTGCCCCTTTATATATAGTAGACCACTAGGGGCGCCGCATGATGGCAGCCTCTGCCTACAGTCTGTTTGTTTTTTAATTTTTTTTAATTTTTAGTTTGTTTAAAAATAGGTTTTGGAGGATTTATTTTGTACTTCCATGTGGGGGAGGGGGATAGGGTAAGGGGGAAACCATTTCTCAGTCACTTCCTGGCAAGGATATGACTATTCTGTGAGTCACATCTTCGCCCCCCCCCCCCCCCCCCCCCCCACTCCTCGCGGCCTACCAACTGGATTGGCGCAGCCTTTCCTGCCAGGGACCGGACCAAAGCTTCAGCAGCGATGCTGCACTGGGTTCACCGTGGAGTGGGCAATGGCTTACCTGGGATCGCCATTTGAAGTTCCGGAGTGCCGGGCCTGCTGCTTCAACATCGCGGAGCTGTGGTTTGCAGAGCTTCCTGCGTGGGCGGTGCTGACTTCAACATCGTGGAGTCCTGGGATCCCTTTGCCGAGGGCCGCCAGCGTGAATCTCCGCCCAGCTCGGTCTGTAGACTTCGGGAGCCGCGGTGTCCGGTAGGAGGTGGCCGATTCGGAAGTCCAAGCCGCTGAGAATGTTCTCCCGTTCCATCATCTGGCGAGAAGGCCTGAACAGCGGGCTGCCCATAGTGGCAACAGCGAGGGGTTCGGGAGCCCCCCGACCACGGGTGAACAACAGAGGACAACAGAGGAGGATGACTGAAATTTGGTGCCTTCCCTCACAGTGGGAAACTGTGATTCCGCTGTGTGGGGATGTCTATGATAAAGACTATCGCGTTCTGTGCCCTTTTTTATTCGTATGGCTGTATGGTGACCCCAAATTTCACTGTACCAATTGGTACATGTGACAATACGTGTCTCTTGTCTTGTCTTGTCTATAAAAGATCCTGCTTGTGAATGCAGTGCATTGCTTGTGTTTGTGTCACCACGTGGAGCTGTTTACCTACGTTTTTTCTGCGCCAAAGAAATTCACCGGTCAGCTACGGCGACAACCTACGACCTCCTGGCGACCCACTACCACTGCACCTACGCCATGAGAATTCTCGCAACTCTCCATGGCGTCAGAATTCTGGTCGCCGTTAATTTTTTAAGGATGTCGTTAGGACTTGTTGCGAGTCTGAGGGCACTGCTCACGACCATGAAGGCGACTCCCCGGCAACCATGTAGCGACCATGTGGTGACCGCACAGTCTCCTGCCTAAAAAGTCGGCTAAGTGGGACAGGCCTATTACAGCACCTGGGACCCGGGTTCAATCCTATCTATGGGTGCTGACTGTGGAGTTTGTACGTTCTCCATGTGACCGCCATGGGTTTTGCCTGGGTGCTCATCATACAGTGTTATGCATAAATATATATGTGAAATATTTTAATGTATTAATCTATATATATTTATGCATGGCAGTTTATAACAACAGCAGCTTCAAACAATATTGTCATTCGTTTATAAAAACAGTGATACTTCTAGCTAATTCAAACTATAAATTAAAGCACAACTTCTATTTATCTACTTATATTGATATATGGCACCATTAAATGTTGGCAAAATGAGAATCCGATGATGCCTAATTTAATTGCCTGCAATTAATTATTTTCACTTAATTGGTTCAATGATGTTAAATCTTTCATTCCATATTAAGAAATTGGACATCAACAGTTTTTTTAGGAAGGTAGAATGCAGACAAGAGGGTGTTTTGTGGGGGATGGGGCTTGTTGGTAGCTAGTTCTTGCCAGCAAATGAAACGCGGCTAATGACTCAGGCATATTTATGACGCAAGTCTGAATTTTACAAATTATAGAACTTTATAGATTGGGTCAATGCACACGGTCTTTTCCCCAGGGTTCGGGAACCAAGAATAAGAGGGTGTGCAAGAAGCAACTGCAGATGCTGGTTTACACCGAAGATAGATACAAAATGCTGGACTAACTCAGCAGGTCAGGCAGCATCTCTGGAGTCATAGTCATAGGGTCATACAGCGTGGAAGCAGGTCCTTTGGCCCAACTTGCTCACACCAGCCAACATGTCCCAGCTACACTAGTCCCACTTGCCTACGCTTGGTCCATATCCCTCCAAACCTGTCCTATCCATGTGCCTGTCTAACTGTTTCTTAAACGTTGGGATAGTCCCAGCCTCAACTACCTCATCTGGCAGCTTGTTCCATACACCCACCACCCTTTGTGTGATAAAGTTACCTCTCAGATTCCTATTAAATCCTTTCCCCTTCATGTTGAACCTGTGTCCTCTAGTCCTCGATTTCCCTACTCGGAGCAAGAGACTCTGTGCATCTACCCAATCTATTCCTCTCATGATTTTGTACAGCTGTATAAGATCACCCCTCATTCTCCTGTGCTCCATGGAATAGAGACCCAGCCTACTCAATGTCTCCCTATAGCTCACACTAGTTCTGGCAACATCCTCATAAATCTTCTCTGAACCCTTTCCAGCTTGACAATATCTATTCTATAACATGGTGCCCAGAACTGAACATAATATTCTAAAAGCGGTCTCACCAATGTCTTGTACAACTGCAACATGACCTTCCAACTTCTATACTCAATACTGACTGATGAAGGCCAATGTGCCAAAAGCCTTTTTGACCACCCGATCTACCTGCGACTCAACCTTCAAGGAACCATGCTCCTGTACTCCTAGATCCCTCTGCTCCACAACACTCCCCAGAGCCCTGCCATTCACTGTGTAGGTCCTGCCCTTGTTAGGCTGCCCACACCATGCTTCACACCTCACACTTCTCTGTATTGGATGAAGTGAGAATGAATGGGTATAGGTTGAGATGAGAAAGGAAGGCTTTAATACAAAACTGAGGGGCAACATTTTCACGCAGAGGGTAGGTGCATACTTGGGATATGCTTCCAGAGCAAGTAATTGAGGCGGGTACAACAACAATATATTTAAAAGCCATTTGGACAGATATGTGAATGGGAAGGTTTAGAGGGATATGAGCCTTCCCATCAACCATCAGGTTTGTGAATGTCCATGACATCGGAGCAGAATTATGCCATTCAGCCCATCAAGTCTACTCTGCCATTCTATCATAGCTGATCTATCTTTCCCCTCATCGCCATTCTCCTGCCTTCTACCCGTAACCTTTGACTCCCGTACAAATCAAGAACCTTACAACGCCAAAGAACCAGTACGATCCTCACCACAGGTGCTGCCTCTACAGAGGTTATACGTTCTCTCTGTGACCACGTGGGTTTTGCCTGCACGCTCCGGTTTCCTCTCACACTCCAAAGACGTACAGTTTGTAGGTTAATTGATTTCGATTTTAAAAATTTGAAGGATAATGTTAGTGCACGTGGGTGATCGATGGTCGGCACGGACTCGGTGGGCCAAAGGACTATCTCTCCAGTCTAAAGTCTACAGTCTAATGTGAACCTATCAATCTCTGCCTTAAATATACCCAATGACTTGACCTCCACAGCCATCTGTAGCGATGAATTCTACAGATTCTCAAGCCTTTAACAAATGAAATTCTCCCTAATCTTCTTTCTAAGGGTACGCCCTTTTATTTTGACCCGAACCACAATCTTATCTCAGCTCCAAACGCCAATGGACTGTGCACAACTAAGTTGCACTACATATTTTGACACCCTATTTGAATACCTTGAAAAACTGACAATTTATTCTATATTTATTTGTTGTATTGGTGCATTTTATATGGCTGTAAAACTGCAGCAAGTAGGAATTTCGTTCTTCCAGTCTTTTTTTTCCCTTTACAAAGAGCTATTATTCAATTAATCACAGTTACAGATTATTGGAAAGATCAAAACTGCCCCGCAGTTTGCAAACATCAATTAATCAGTCATGAAATTACAAATGTGGTCATCCTTATCCACAATGCACTCGGCCTCCCCATGGCGACCAGCGATCATGGAAGGCCCCCACAGTTCCTGTGGACACCACGTTGTTCCCTCTCCAGGGTCACGTGGGCACGGACACGACCAGAAAGAGGGGCAGGCAATCAAATTGGGAAGAACCCTCGACCACCCGCTGCCCGGACCCATGAATGGCCATCTTGTGTAAGCTGTGGTGCAAACCCACAAGGAAATCTCTCCCCCCTACCATTGATCATCCATCCCCCCTCCGTGCTGGGTGACCAAACATCAGTAGCGTGGGGCTGAAATGCCGCATTGCTCCAGTCCAGGGCGCAAATAACAATTAAACACTCTTGATTCTCGACTCTTAAAGCTACAATCAATGGGCCTGGATATTGGGATCTGGGAAGTTCTTTAAACCTGCTGGAGACAGGACTGCAAGATATACATGGATCTGTACACACAGGTCATCTCCCATGACCCATTTGAATCTATCGGCAACAGTTCCAATCAATGCATCACTACAACTCCCCGCCAGTCTTGTGATTCAAAGAGCTTTCATCAAACTAAATTGCTCTGGGGCAGAGAGTCAGATCACATTTTTTTTTAAATAGTATTGTTTTCAAGGGCACTTGATCGATTCTTTCCCTAATAGCATGGTAAATAAAACCCAAAAGACATCAGTATAACTTTGCGCACTTTAGAGATACAATGTGGAAACAGACCCTTCGGCCCTCTCAGTCCACGCGACAGGGATCACCCCTCACACTAGCACCACCCTATACACTAATGATGATTTACAGAAACCAATTAATCTACAGACCTGCACGTCACTGGAGTGTGGGAGGAAACAGAAATATTGTCTATGGTTTGCGAAAATTCAGGATATTTCTAATTAATTCAAACAATTACCTAAACAAGTCACTTTTAGGTTTATTAATACACCTAAACGTAAATCTACCCTGCAGGTGGTTTTCTTAATTTATAGTTTTCATCAACCATTGGCAATATTGCTCTTTGATTCTTTAGACTTAAGATACAGCGTGGAAACAGCCCCTTAGGTCCACCAAGTCCACGTGGATCACCCCCTACACTAGCACTATCCAACACACTAGGGACAATTTTGCAACTTACCAAAGCCAATTAACCTACAAACCTGTGCGTCTTTGGAGTGTGGGAGGAAACCAGGTGAAAACCCATGCAGGGAGAACGTACAAACTCCGAATCGGCAGCACCCGTAGTCAGGAGAGAACCCGGGTCTCTGGCGCTGTAAGGCAGCAAATCTACCGCTGCACCACTGTGCCACCAGGTTAAATTGTGATGATATAATAAATGCATAAGGATTTAAAGATAACTAGAAGTTAAGTATTTTAATTTATAGTTTAAATTAGTTAGAAATATTCCGAGTTTATATAAATAGACAATATTGCTGTTTAACTACTGTAATTATCGTTTTGCATAAATATATAGAGATAAATAGAAGTGAAATATTTCAATTTATAGTTTACATTAGCTAGAAATATAATTCGTTTTGAGAACCCATAGAAGATATTGCTGTTGGTTGAATTTTGGGTGTGTCATGAAGGAACATGAAAACCATTCTTTGAATTCCCGCACATTGCAACATGAGCACATATTCACAAGAATTTATCGATCCTAAGATTTATTAATCTTAAAGCTAAATTGTTCAGGTATTAATCTTAAAGCTAAGTTGTTCTGACTCTGGTGCCTGTCGGCACAAAGTCAGAAGTCAAGGATTTATTTTCAGGAGGTTAATAATCAACTGTTGTAACTTAAACAACTTTTACTATGCATTGGGTGGCAGAGATCATAGAGTCATGGAGTGATAGTGTGGAAACAGGCCCTTCAGCCCAACTTGCCCACACCAGCCAACATGTCCCAGCTACACTAGCCCACCTGCCTGCGTTTGGTCCATATCCCTCCAATCCTGTCCTATCCATGTACCGGTCGAACTGCTTCTTAACCGTTGGGATAGTCCCAGCCTCAACTACCTCCTCTGGCAGCTTGTTCCGTACACTCTCCACCCTTTGTGTGAAAAAGTTATCCCTCGGATTTCTATTAAATATTTTTCCCTTCACCTTAAACCTATGTCCTCTGTCCTATTCTGGGCAAGAGACTGTGCATCTACCCGATCTATTCCTCTCACGAGGAATTGTTCACAGCGCTACGGACCAGGGCTTTATCCTTGGAGTTTGCACATTCTCCATGTGAACGAGAGGGTTTACCCCAAGTGAGATAGATAGAGAGATAGAGCATGGACATAGGCCCTTCAGTCTACCGATTCCGTGCTCACTATCGATCATTCATTTACACTAATCCTCCAGTAATCAAATCCAACTTTATTCTCTTGATATATTATCAAATCCCCCTCCGATTCTGCTACTCACCGACACACAAGGGGCAACTTTACAGAGGGCAATTAACGTACACCTCCACTCATCATTGGAATGTGGGAGAAAACTGGGGCACCCGGAGGAAACCCACACGGAGACAACGAGAAAGTGAAAACTCACACAGACAGCACCTGAGGTCAGGATCGAACCTGGGTCTCTGGCACTGTGAGGCAGCAGCTCTACCAGCTGTGTCTCTGTTCTGTAGGGTTGCTCCAGTTTACAGGCACATCCCAAAGATTTGCCGCGTGTTAAAAATAAGGCTCAACAGTGGGTTAGGCAGTTTCACTGGAGAATATAGATAGGTGACGCTTCGGGTTGAGACCCTCCTTCAGACTGTTTGGTGGGTTAATTGGCTGCTATTAAATTTCCTCAAATGTGCGTGGATGAAAGGATAATCTGGAAGGAGTTGTGAAGGGTACGTGAAGTCAATGGGTTGCAGGGGGATATAGAGGAACAGAGTTGATGGAGTTGCTCTGAGAGCCAGTATTGACCTGATGAACCGAATGCTCTCCTGTTAACTCATGAGGAGATAAATATGTGATATTACCATTCAGAGCACTGCCTAACTTGGAATTATAAAAAGCCATGGCATAGAAGGAAACTAACAACCCTTCATGTTTAGACTTTAGAGATACAGTGTGGGAATAGGCCCTTCAGCCCACCGAGTCCGTGCGACCAGCCCGCTTACACTAGCAATATCCATCACACTAGGGACAATTTACCAAATTGTCTTCCCAAAACCAATTAACCTAAAAAACCTGCACGTGTTTGGAGTGTGGGAGGAAACCGGAGCACCCGGAGAAACCCATGCGGTCACAAGGAGAAGGTACAAACACCGCACAGACAGTATCCGTAGTTAGGATCGAACCCAGGTCTCTGGAGTTGTAAGGCAGCAACTCTATCGCTGCACCACCATGGCGCCCCTACCGTTCTATGTTCTATATTCCATGTATTCAGTGGAATGCTTCCAACACCACAAACAGTTAAGCGGCTGGTCGCTGGAGATGTCATATAAGAGACATTTCATATTCCACTGTGCGATTTCTATACACCGCTGGTTTATAGTTATGTACCCTGTTGTAACATGCATTCAAATTAAATATCTGGATATTATCTACTTAAATCTTGAGTTATTTTAAATCAACATGTTAAAATTATTGCAAGGTTTCCAAATTTGTCATCCACTGATTGATGATTTGTTTGGGATTACGGGGTAGGTGTGTCGGCTTGTCAGGAGAGTTTCCTGCAAAGTGTTTTAGCTTTACGCACCAGCACTCAATAAGCTCCTCTCACCTCTGGATCTTCCTGCTAAGATTATCCATGTGCTTAGTTGTCAAAAAGGCTTTTGGCACCTTGTCCTTCATCAGTCAGAAAATACGTTGCGTGTAGAATGTGTAGGTAGGAACTGCAGATGCTGGTTTACATCGAAGATAGACATAAAGTGCTGGAGTAACTCAGCAGGTCAGGCAGCATCTCTGGAGAGAAGGAATAGGTGATGTTTCAGCTCGGAACCCTTCTTCAGACTGAAAGTGGAGGGGGGAAACTGGAGATAGGAAAAATCTAACTATTGAGTATAGAAGTTCGGAGGTCATGTTACAGTTACATAAATCATTGGTGAGGCCCCATTTAGAGTATCGTGTTCTTCTTTGGTCACGTGGTATAGCTGGAGAGGGTGCAGAGAGGATTTACAAGAATGTTGCGAGGACTCGAGGGCCTGAGCTATGAGGTTGAGCAGACCAGGTATTTTGTGGAGTGCAGGAGGATGAGGGATGATCACATAGAAGTGTACAAAATTAGGAGAGAAATAGATCAGGTAAATGCACAGAGTTTCTTCAGAGTCGCTTGCCCAGAGTAGGGAATGGGATAACTTTCTTTTTACACAAAGGATGGTGGTTTTATAGAATGAGTTAGCAGAGGACGTAGTTGAGGCAGGGACTAACCTTCGAGAAACAATTGTACAGGTACATGGATAGGACAGGTTTAGAGGTTTTCAGGCCAAGCAAGGACAGCTGGGACACGTGTAGCTGGGACATGTTGGTCGGTGTGAGCATTTGGCCGAAGGGCCTGTTTCATGCTATATGACTCTATGGCTCTTATTGAGGTTATGTAAAACTGACCATGCACACCTGCCAAATAATGTCCAAGACTGGTGTCAGATTAAGAGAAGGGGAGGTGCAACGAGACATGGGTGTGCTTGTACATCAGTCACTGAAAGTAAGCATGCAGGTACAGCAGGCAGTGAAGAAAGCAAATGGCATGTTGGCCTTAATAATGAGAGGAGTTGAGTATAGGAGCAGAGAGGTCCTACTGTGACTCTACTTCTTGAGAAGATTATGAAGGTTCGGCATGTCGAAGATGATTCTCCTAAACTTCTACAGGTGCATGGTAAAGGGCATTCTGACTGGTTTAATCATGGCCTGGTTCGGCAACTTGAACATCCAGGAGCGAAAAAGACTACAAAAAGTTGTGACCGCTGCCCAGTCCGTCACCGGCTTTGACCTCCCCACCGTCTATCATAGGGATCTATCAAAGTCGCTGCCTCAAAAAGGCAGCCAAAATCATCAAAGGCCCACACCATCCTGGCCACACACTCATCTCACCACTGCCATCAGGAAGAAGGTACAGGAGCCTGAAAACTGTAATGTCCAGGTTCAGGAACAGCTACTTCCCCACAGCCATCAGGCTATTAAACACAACGAATAAGCTATGAGCCCTGAACTGCATGACTGAGCTTGTATTCAATGGAACTTAGAAAGATGAGAGGGGATTTTATAGAAACATATAAAATTGTTAAGGGATTGGACAGGCTAGATGCAAGAAAAATGTTCCCGATGTTGGGGGAGTCCAGAACCAGGGGTCACAATTTAAGAATAAGGAGTAGGCCATTTAGGACTGAGATGAGGAAAAACCTTTTCACCCAGAGAGTTTTGAATCTGTGGAATTCTTTGCCATAGAAGGTATTGGAGGCCAATTCACCGGATGTGTTCAAGAGAGTTAGATTTAGCTCTTAGGGCTAACGGAATCAAGGGATATGGGGAAAAAACAGGAAGAGGGTACTGATTTTGGATGATCAGCCATAATCATATTGAATGGTGGTGCTGGCTCAAAGGGCTGAATGGCCTACTGTTGCACCTATTTTCAATGTTACTATGTTTATATGTTAAAGGATGGGACCCATAATGGCCCATTGTTGGCTGGGGAAAAGGTGATAATGAAGGGATACAAAGATGCGATGTGGTACTAGAAGGATGACTAGGGTGGGGGATGGGGGGGAGGGGGGTGGAGGGAGGAAACGCAGAGGTTATTTGAAATTAGAAAAATCAACATTCGTACCACTGGATTGTAAGCTGTCTAAAGGAAATATGAGGTGCTGTCCCTGCAAATTGTGTGTGGCCTCACCTCTGACTGTGGAGGAAGCCCAGGACAGAAAGGTCAGTGTAGCAATAGGAAGGGAAGTTAAAATGTTTGGCAACTGGGAGATTACGTAGGCCGGAGGTGGACTGTGCATAAGTGTTCGGACAGAGGGTATACATGGAAAATGATGATGCAGGGAATGCAGGGTTATGGATCATGAGCGGGCAGATGAGGTTAGTGTATCTTGGCATCATGTTCAGCATAGACACTGTGGGCCGAAAGGGCTTTTCCTTTGCTACACTGTTCTATGGTCTATAAAATAGCTGCAACGTTTAATAGTAAGATTAAACGAGAACTTACCAGTTTGAGGTTTGATCTTTATTTTATGAGGAGTTGCGATGAGGGATTTCGTGAAGAACCCGCCAGCACGCATGCGCGACATACTTCAAAGCCGCGGTGTGGAATCACAGAAAAAACCCAAGCCAAGAAATGACTTGTTATAGTAAGATTGAAGAGACTCTAGTTACCAGTTGACTTTATGATCGAGGGTTGGGAGCGGAGGGCACGAAATCCCTCATCGCAACTCCTCATAAAATAAAGATCAAACCTCAAACTGGTAAGTTCTCGTTTAATCTTACTATTTCATTTCGGAGTCACGTGAGTGACTTCGTGAAGACTTCAAAGCTTCTGTGATTTCACGCCCTGGACAACGTCCATGCTATCACACACGCTACTGAAAAGGTGGACAGCAGTAATCAATTTCCGTCACTGTTTCTCTGAAAAAATAATAATATTTATTAATAACAACAAGAAAGGACCCCTCACTGAGGGGTAACTGTATGTTCTCGGCCTGCATCCAGCACGGCTCCTGCGAACATTCCAGGTACGGTGACGGGTTTGTTGTAAAACCGTTGAAAAGTGGCTTCACTGGCCCATCCCGCTGTGGCAAGTATCTGGTCCATGGGCACCTCCATGGCCTTTGCCGCCGATGTTGATGCTGCCCTGGTGGAATGGGATTTAAAAACATTAGTGTCAATACCTGCCTTGTTTAAGACGATCCTGAGCCATCGGGATATCGTCTGTACCGTCACTCTATGGTGAGGTTTTTTGTGACTGATGAACAGGTATTGCTCCATTCCCCTTATTTTCCTCGTCACTTTGATATAGTGGCGGATATGGGTGGCTATGCATAGCCTAGCATCAGCGGGGTATGCTGGAAACTCCAGCTGCAGCCCTGTAAACCCAGGTCTATGCTGCTTGAGCAATTCATCAATGAAAAAAGTGACCCGTTCAGGGGTAGAGATCATTCTGTCGATCTTGGCCTTGTGAAGCGTTTGCACCCTTTGTGCTGAAGTAAGTGCCATCAACATCACCACCTTCAGGGTGAGTTTGTCCAGTTCGATCCCCGTCATGGGTGACCACGTTCTTAGTAGGGTCAGTACTTTACCAATATCCCATGTGACGTTGTAACGGGGCCTCGGCGGGTTGGAATTAAATATCCCCCGCATAAGTTTGGAGACCAATTTATTGGATCCTACCTCAATATTGAGGTAGGACGATAGCGCACTCCTGGCGCTATTGATGGCACTATAGCTGAGATGTTGATCATGGTGTAGCCCCGCAAGAAATTCCAGCACATCTGTGATGGAGACGGAGTCATATGCAACGTCCATGCGGCCGCAATAGGATTCCCATTTCCTGATGTGCGATAAGTACTGCCGTCTTGAGGACTCCCTGCATGATGCTCCCATGGTATCCATTGTCCTTGAAGATAGACCATACTGAAGTAGTGGCCTGTTCAGATCCTGCAAGCCAATAGATTCAAGTGACTATAGCAGGGGTGTGGTTCCCCTGTGGCAGGGTTCGTCACCAATTGTGGGCAACCCTCTAAGAGGACCCATGGTTGACTTATCATTCCAAGGACCACCGGATACCATGATTGCGTAGGCCAGTCGGGTATAATGAGGATGCCCTTGGCAGCATCAAGCTGGATTTTCCGCAATACCCGACTGATGAGGCAGAATGGAGGAAAGGCATAGAAGAACCATTTCCCCCAGTCTAGCGAGAATGCGTCCATCGCCATTGCCCCAGGATCTGGCTCCCATGATACGTATGTTGGTACCTGATGGTTCAACCGTGACGCAAAAAAGGTCAATATCCGGTTTACCAAATTTGGCTGTAATTTTGGTGAATATTTGGGGGTTCAACATCCACTCGATGTTGTCATTGAATTTCCATGACCTGGTGTCCGCCACTGTATTGAGCTCACCTGGCAAGTAGGTAGCTGAGATCCAAATATTCCGTTGAATACACCAGAGCCAAATTATATTTGCCAATTCATCACATGAAATTGACCTGGTACCGCCCATATGATTCAGATAAGCCACCGCAGTGGTATTGTCTATTTGGAGACGGACATGAGTGTTAGTCATGTTTGAACAATAGGCTCTTAGTCCGTGGAATGCTCCTAGCATCTCCAAATAGTTTATCCCTTGTGCTGACAACAAAGTAGCTTCAAGTGAGTCCCATCTACCTCCACAACTGGTGTTGTTGTCCGTAGCTCCCCAGCCATGGGAGCTTGCATCTGTTTGCAAGTATACCATTGGACGAGGCACAATGATGGGTTTGAATGAGTTATGGATATTGCCAATCCACCATAGTAACTCAATTTTTGCCTTAACCGGCAACTGCATAGGTCTATCATAATGTCCAGCATTAAATTTTAATGCTGCTATTTTTGACCTTTGTAAATTCTGATAGTGTAAAGGTCCATATTGAGCAGCTGGAAATACTGCTACAATTTTGCCAATTACCCTGGCAGTTAATCTGATAGACGGTATACTGGCGCAGACCAGGTTCTTGCATGCTTGAAACACATCACCAACTTTGTTAGTTGGGATGGTGGTGATCATGCGATTGGAGTCTATCGTGAACCCCAAGTAGTCCATGATCTGTGCGGGGAGGAACTTTGATTTGTCTGGATGGATTATAAACCCCATTTTTTGAAAAATTTCCACTGTGGCTGAAACCGCCAATTCTGCTGATTCCAGAGTGTGCCCAATTATCAGAATGTCATCCAAATAGGCCATGACCGTATGATTTTGTCTCCGCAGTGTAGATAACACTGGCTTGAGTAGTTTGGTGAACAGTCTGGGGGCTGTAGTAAGCCCATTGGGCAATGCTTTGTATTGCCAAAGCTGATCCATCCAGGTAAACTTCAAGAACTTCCTATGATGTTCCCGAATGGATACTGAATAGTATGCATCTTTTAAATCAATGCATGCCATGAAGCAGCCCTTCGAAATCAAAGATTTGGCTGTTTCAAATGTGTCCATTTTGAAATGGGTGTATTTTACAAAGGTATTCAAGTGAGTTAAATCTATAATGACCCGGCATCCACCGTCTTTTTTAGTTTTAGTAAATATATTGGATACAAATTCAATTGGTTCATGTGTGGTTCTTTCTATCACACCTTTCTCTTGTAAACTCAAGATTTCAGCATAGCCTTCTGCCAATTCTTTTTTGGAAAGTGCAAATTTGCGATTCGGCATATGCTGGGGTGGAGGCAATTGGCCATGAACAAACTCAATCTCATAGCCCTGAATACTTTGCAAGATAAACTCATCTGAAGTGATGGTTTCCCAAGCCTCCTTAAATCCCCGTAATCTGCCCCCAACTCGTGAGCTTAGACATGCAAGTGCATGGAATCCAGACCCCCTTACCTTCATGGTTATCGGCGGTCCCTGGGATTTTTGGTGGGACGTGGAGGTGCTGGGTTGCGTGGTTGGTGCGGAATCCGCATCTTCCATGCTGGCCGCTGAGGGCCTAGCCCTAAAAAAGGCCTGGGTTGAGGAGGCTGTTGATATTGAGGAGGTCCTTGTCGGCCTGTCGGTTTGACCTCGTGGCCTGAAGTAAGGTGTCTTCTTGGCCGAAGGTCTGGTCACAAAATGTGATCTCATCAGACCTATGGTTTTCGCATGGTCATCCAGATCTTTGACCTGCTTTGGGAGGTCTTCTCCGAACAGCTGTCTAGGTGGGGGGGTAGGAGGTGCTCTGCATAGTCCCGCAAATTTGGGATTCAATGAAGGTTTTATAATGCTTTTCCTGAAAGCGTTGATCTCGTACTGCGTATTGCAGAGCAGAGCTAGAGCATCCTCCTGTTCGGTGCTTAGATCAACCCCGTCTACCGACTTTGCAAAAGCGGTGATCCCAGACGTAAGTAGCTTTAGAATTCTCTGCAGTTTCACTTCCTGCGCTCTGATGCCCGGGCTGATATTACCCCAGATTGGCGTGTTCACAATTGGCACGTTGAGTGAATTGCAGTTCCCTGGAGCCTTGTGTCTCTCCATGGCCTTTGCAAGGACCTCCTCCTGCAGTTGATGGTTCGTGAGGTAATCTATGGTTGCGGCCAGTTTGATGTTGAGGGGTTGTCCTGATGATACGGGTAACCCGAATTTGGCTGCCACATCCAGCAGATCTTCCTGAGAGACCTCAGGTGCTGCTGGGGCATGTACCAGGATTTCCTCCTCATCTGGTCTTATGCTGTCCATAGATGGTGACGGGGATATATCCATGAGTCCCCTGGAGCTATGTGTGTCCTGTTTCTGATTAAGTAGAACTTGCTCCAATATCCTCTCCATACGATCCAAGCGCCCTTCATCGGGCGTGTGTGGGAGGTAAGAGACCTCGCGCCCGAAGGAACTTCTGAGGCTCCTATCAGCAGTCCGTACCAAGTCGAGGTAATATCGGTACTGTGACGATGTGTCGCTACCAGCCGCTTCGGCGAAGCTGAGCGATTCCCGCGCGGACCTGCTCAAGCGCCTCCTTTTCGCTGAGCTGGACCCGGCTGCCTCTAAGGGCATGGGTGGGGAGAGGTCGGCACCTAACGCCGCAGCGTGGTGACCCGACGTCCGCGCGGGCTTGCCGACTGTCCTTGATCTGGACCCAGACGGCGTACGGTCCCGACCTGCCCCCAGCGGGGGAAGCGGTGACCTAGGCGAGGCTCCACCCTTGTGACTCCTCCTGGTCCCCCTGGGTGGTGAGTCGACACTGGCCCTCCTTGGTCTGCCAGTGGACTCGGGCCTCCCTGATTCACCAGACCACTTCCTAGTGGCTCCTGGTGAGACCTCAGCCCGCGAAGGGCTAGGTAGTTGAACTGTATCCCTGCTTCCTTCGAGAGGGCTCAGGGAGAAGGGCCGTGCATCAGCACGCGAATCCCTCTTGCTCGTCTCTGCGAACGACCCAGTGGGTGAGACAGAAATGGAGTCAGGATGCACCTGCTCCGGCGCTGTACCGGCTGATTGCTCTGCAGGCACCCCGCTAGGGCATAGCTGCGTCGGTAAACCGGATCCTGTGAATACAGGGCTCCCCGGCTTGCGCGCCTTTTTCCCGGCCCGTCCTCCTGCCGTGGAGGAGGGCTCCGGGTTGGGTTGCCGACAACTCCTTGCAGAAGTTTTACAGCCTTTACTTTTGTCTCTGTGGAAGAAAACACAATTATTCACACAGAACAACCAACTCAAGGTTGTTTGTACTTACCTGAGTGGCCCTTATGAAGGGCTGGTGACGAGCCGCGCTCCTCTCCAGCCGTCGACTGCAATGCGAGCGACGATATGTCGCGCATGCGTGCTGGCGGGTTCTTCACGAAGTCACTCACGTGACTCCGAAATGAAATACATTAGAGGCATAGAGTCATAGAGCATGGAAACAGGACTTTCAGCCCAACTCGACCATGTCGACCAAGATACTCCATCTAAACCAGTCCCGTTTGTCTGCATTTGGTCCAAACTGCTACAAAACCTTTCCTATCCGTAGATGTTGAAGTGTCTTTCAAATTACAACTGAGATTGCACTTTAAAAATGTGCATTTAAGGTGTTTTGAGAGAATTTGAGGTCATGAAAGTGTCTTTCAATGTGAGTATAATTTGTCTTACACTTACGGTTTGAAAGTTCACGGAATCTGACACCAACAATGTTTCAGGAAGAGTGGTTTTAATCAAATCTGAGCAGAAGGTGCCGAAATAGGATTTGAATTTCAGATCACAGAGAGATGAACAAAACGACAAGGATGTTTGTGAAGCACATTGGGGGAACTTTGGAAACTAATAATGCTTCATGTGTCCTGGGAAACCTACTCTATTGAAAGAATTTGCATGAGGAACACAACGCAAACACTTTTAGAATAAAAGAACATTTAAAAATTGATTCGTCAGAACATTTCAAACAAAGGAGATCTTTATGTCCGAGACATTCGGAATTATGTACTGACTAACTGCCTGAGAAAAACTCGACCGTAATTCTGTGTGAATGCTGGGCGATATTGATCGTAGATGTGGATAAGTCAGTAAGTAAGTTTTCAGCCTTGCATCGAGATTTGTGGAGTTGCGGAGAATGAGGAAGGCTGTCTGAGGAGGCAGGGGGATATAGATCAGTTACAGGTATGGGTGGAGAAATGGCAGATTGAGTTTCATCCAAGCAGGCGTGAGGTTAATGCAAACTACACAAAAGTGACTCCATCTCCACCTCATGCTGCCTGGGCAGGGCCACCAGCATATTAGAAACATAGAAACATAGAAAATAGGTGCAGGAGTAGGCCATTCGGCCCTTCGAGCCTGCACCGCCATTCAATGTGATCATGGCTGATCATCCAACTCAGTATCCCGTACCTGCCTTCTCTCCATACCCCCTGATGCCTTTAGCCACAAGTGCCACATCTAACGCCCTCTTAAATATAGCCAATGAACTGGCCTCAACTACCTTCTGTGGCAGAGAATTCCAGAGACTCACCACTCTCTGTGTAAAGAATGTTTTCCTCATTTCGGTCCTAAAGGAATTCCCCCTTATCCTTCGACTGTGACCCCTTGTTCTGGACTCCCCCAACATCGGGAACAATCTTCCAGCATCTAGCTTGTCCAACCCCTTAAGAATGAGTCTCACCTCTTCCTCTTCTCATCACCCTCAGGCAAGAGATATAGAAGTTTGAAAACGCACACCTCCAGATTCAGGGACAGTTTCTTCCCAGCTCCTATCAAGCAACTGAATCATCCTATCACCAACAATAGAGCGATCCTGACCTCCCACCTACCTCACTTAGAGACCTTTGAACTATCTAATCGGACTTTACTGAACTTTATATTGCATTAAATGTTATTCCCTTTAACATGTATTTGTACAGTATGGACGGCTTGATTGTAATCATGTATAATCTTTCTACTGACTGGACAGCAAGCAACTAATAGTGTGTACTAATGTGTGTTTTTGGTTTCTCTGTGTGTGTCTTGTGTGGGGGGTGGTGAGGGGGGGTAAGGGGGAAAGCGCTTTGGTCGCCTCTTTTTCCATGTCGCCTCCCCCGTGGTCTAACAATAAGGATTGGTGCGGCCTTTCCCGGAGAAGCGCCTGGGGCTTCAGCGACGGGCGCAGCACGGACTCTCGTCGTGGAACGGGCGATCCCTCGCCAGGGCTCGCCGGAGGGGAGTGCTCCATTTGCTGGCCCGCGGCAGCCTGAAGCCGTGGTCTGCGGAGCTCCAGCAGGCACTGCGTCCGCAGCTGGGATCTCTCGTTGGGGACCCGGGAGGAGAAGAAGCTCCGACCATCTACTTCTACCGCGGGCGTGGCGGGGACTTACCATCAGGAGCGGGGTCCCTCGCCGGGGACCCCTGAAGAGGAGCTCTGACCGGCGGCCCTGCGGTCTGCGGTGCTTCTGGCTGCGGCACGGCAGGAACTTTAAATCTTCGACCGCCGGCCTGCGCCTACACCAACCTGAAGCCGTGGTCTCTGGTGGGGAAGCACCAATTCAGGACTTACCTGGACTTTATCTGGACTTTACCTTGTCTGAACATCTGGACGCCCGCAGCGGCGGCTGCTGAGGGTTGAGGTCCCGACCACGGGGGAAAATGGAGCAGGACTGGCCAAATTTTGTGCCTTCCACCACAGTGATGAATGCTGTGGTGGATGTTTGTGTTAAATTTTTTATTGTGTTTTTGTGTGTTCTTTTTCATTGTACCGCTGCGGGCAAATTAATTTATGTGCAAGTGACGAATGAAACTGATATTGATTGATATTGAACAAAAACGTTTTTCACTGTACCTTGGTACACATGACAATAAACTAAACTAAGCTACACTAAACTAAACTACGTGTTGCATTTTGGGAGGTCAAATATAAGGGCAATGTCCAAACCCTGAAACATTGGCTGTCCATTTCACTTCACAGATGCAGCCTGACCCCATGAGTTCCTCCAGCCGTTTGTTTTTTTACTTCAGATTCCAGCGTCTGTAGTCTTTTGAGTAACACCACTTTTCCCATCATTAAATATCTCCAGTCATGCAACAGTTTAAAAGGACACAAAGTGCTTGAGTATTTCATAGGGTCAGGCAAAACCTCTGGAGGACATGGATAGGTGGCTTAATTCTGACCCAAGACATCACCTGTCCATGTCTTCCAGAGAAAGATACAAGGGAGTGCTATGAAGATTGAATCTGAAGAAGAGTCCTGATGTTAAGACTCAACATTTCAGGCTGGGACCCCTCTGCAGACTCAATCTTCATAGCACTCCTTTGTCTTTTTCCTTTGGCTGCTATATTCCCTTGAAGTGAATGAATGCCCTGAAGTAATTTCTTCCTTTATGCATTGATTGGGAAAGGATGACAATTGTTTAGGAGGCAAAGTAGAATCTGTGCAAAGAATTTGGAGTACGGCGTCTAGCTTGGTCACCCTCTTATAAGAAGGATGTTATCGACATGGAAAGGAAGCAGAAAAGATTTATGAGGATGTTGCCAGGATTGAGGACCTGAGCTGTAGGGAGATGTTGAGCAGACTGGGACTTTATTCCTTGGAGCACAGGGGGTTGATGGGTGATCTTATAGAGATGTATAAAATCATTGATGACATTGAATGAGGCCATACAGCCCACCCATCCATTAATTCTCTTGTAGTTTACTTTACTTTAGACTTTGGAGATGCAGAGCTAAAACAGGCCCTTCACCCCAACGATTCCACGCCGACCAGCGATCACCCCTTACACTAAATCTATCCTATACACGAGGGATAATTTATAATTTTACAGAAACCAAAGAACTTGGGTCTCTGATGCTGTGACACTGCGATTGAACTGGGTAACCTACAGGTAGCTCAGAAGCAGTTCAGCACTGGGCGTGTCAGCCTGAATTATGTGTTCCAGTCACATGATGACCTTCTGACACAGAAGCAGCTCAATACACGCAACCATTATCAGGGCACGTCCTTGCAGGTTACTAGTTTGTGGTAGATTGGTTCAGTTGCCTGACAACAGCAAGCGGTATAGAAGCATGAAGACGCACACCTCCAGATTCAGGGAAAGTTTCTTCCTCGCTGTTGTCAGGCAACTGAACCATCCTATCACTATCTAGAGAGCAGTCCTGAGCTTCCATCTACCTCCTTGGAGGTCTGCAGATTATCTTTAATCTGTGTTTACTAGGCTTTATCTTGCACAATACGTTATTCCCTTTATCCTGCATCTGTACACTGTGGATGGCTCGATACTAATCATATGTAGTCTTTCCGCTGACTGGATTGCACTCAACAAAAAAGCTTTTCACTGTACCTTGCTACAAGTGACAATAAACTAAACTAAACC
Source organism: Raja brachyura (assembly GCA_963514005.1). The sequence continues at coordinate 130,724,567 of OY740781.1, forward strand.
AGACTATCTACCCTATTTATGGCCTTTATAATGTTATAAATGGGCACCCTTATACTCCTTCACTTCAGGGAAAACTATCCCAGTCTATTCAATCTCTCCTTATAACTCATGCCCTCCATACCTGTCTAATTGTTTTTTAAACTATTGCAATATTCCCTGCCTCAACTACTTTCTCCGGCAGCTCGGACCATACCCTTTGGGTGAAAAAGTTACCCCTCAGGTTCTTATTAAATATTTCTCTTCTCTCCTTTAATCCATCTCCTCTGGTTCCCGATTCCCCTTACTCTTGGTAAGAGACTGTGCATTTATCCGGTCTATTGCTCTCATGATTTTATACACCTCGATGTCACCCCTCATCCGCCTGCGCTCAAAGGAATAACCCCAGCCTGCTAAGCCTCTCCCTATAGCTCAAGCTCTCCTGGCAACATCCTCATCAATTTTCTTTGCACACTTATACAGCTTGACAACATCTTTTGTATAGCATGATGCCCAGAACTGAACAGCCGTCTGGAGCGCGTCACGTCATTTGAAGATGGACACAAAATGCAGGAGTAACTCAGCGGGACGGGCAGCATCTCTGGAGAGAAGCAATGGGTGATGTTTCGGGTCGAGACTCTTCAGTCTGAAAGAAGGGTCTTGACCTGAAACTTCATCCATTCCTTCTCTCTAGAGATGCTGCCAGTCCCGCTGAGTTACTCCTGCATTTTGTGTTTATCTTCAATTTTTTTGGGCCCGCTCTGGGAGTAGGAGTGGGGGTGGATCCGGACCGCCAGGGCCGTGAGCACGAGGCCAAGCTCGGGAATCGTTTGCCTGCTTCTGCTGCTGTTGGAGGTGAGACATTGCGTCCCGCCAGGGTCTTGGGCCTGTCCCACTCAGGCCGGTGGCACGTGATGATTTTGTGCAGGACGAAGTCCACACTCCTCCACACCACTCCATGCGCCCTTCCCGCGCTACCCACGTGCTGCCTACGCACTTCCCACACGCTACCCACACGCTAGCAGGTCACGTAAATGGCGAGCGAAAGTCAGCCAAGTGGGACAGGCCCTTGGCTGCCGATGCACGCTGCCCTCAGGACGTCTTCTATGGAGAGGAGACGGTTGCCCACCTCTTTGCTGAGTGTGGATTTGTGAAGAGGGTCCGGAGAAAGATGCAAGGGTCCTTGGCGTGGTTCATCCCAGACAGCCGTAACAGAGGACTCTCTGATTTACGGACTGTTCCCAGGGTCACATTTGGAGACAGACATCGTGCTGCTGGAAGAGCAGCAACTCGGTGAAAGACTCTCTTTGGTCTATCCAAAACCTGTTGGTCTCCCAGCAGAGCGAGATGTCCGTCAGGGAATGTTGCCGACAGGCCTGTTCCAGACTGCAGGAGTGCGCGCTGAGGGACACACTGAAGCTCGGTGCAGACAACACCAAGGCTCTGTGGGGGAGGACCATAGTCTGGGGTACTTCTGCTGCTGGATATTGGGGGGCAGAGTCCGGTGGGGACACCTCTCAAACAAGGGAAGGAATCTCATCATGGGGAGGGGAGAAGCGTCACAAGAATGGGGGGAAGTTTTTGTCCCTCTCCCCTGGCTCTCAGTCTGATGAAGGGTTCCGACCCGAAATATCACCTAATTCCTTCTATTCAGGGATGCTGCCTGTCCCGCCGTGTTACACTAGAATATTGTGTCTATCGTATAGGATAATTCAGCACAGGAGAGGGCCCTTCAGCCCACAATGTCTGTGTTGCATGTGATGTCAAATTAAACTAATCTTCTCTGCCTGCAGTTGATCTATATTCCTCCACTCCCCGCATATCCATATACTATATCTATCTAAAAGCCACTTAAATTCCACCATAGTATCTGCCTCCACCGCCACCATTGGCAGCACATATCTGTGCATATGCGACTCTCTGTATAAAAAATCTTGTCCCGCATATCTCAGTTAAGTTTTTCTACTCAAATCTTAAAGCTATTTCCTCTAGTTTTTGACATTTTCACCCTGGGAAAAATGTGCCGACTTTCTTACCATATCAATGCCTATCATAATTTTATATCCTTCTAGAAAGGATGGAGACGATGTTTCCACTAGTGGGAGAGTCTAGGACCAAAGGGCACAGACTCATAATTAAAGGAAGTTCCTTTGGAAAGGAGATGAGGAGGAGTTTTCTCTCAACCTCCTATGCTCCAGAGAAAACAATCCAGGTTTGTCCAACTTCTCCTTAAAGCAAATATACCCCAATTGAGGGAGCATCCTGGTAAACCTCCTCTGCAACCTCCTCAATGTTTCCACATCTTCCTGCAATGGACTGATCAGAACTGTACGCAAGACTCCAAATGTGGCCTAACCAAAGTCTGATAAAGCTGTGTCATGAATTCCTGACTCTTATATCAATGCCTCGAAGAAAGACAACATCTCCTAAAATTTTGCAATCATAGAGTCATGGAAACAGTTCCGTTGACTCAATTCCAAGGAATAATTGGGTTAACCTACAATGAGTGCTTAACAGCACTGGGCCTGTACTCGCTGGAATTTAGAAGGATGAGGGGGGTCTCATTGAAACTTATTGAATAGTGAAAGGCCTGGATAGAGTGGATGTGCAGAGGATGTTTCCACTAGTGGGAGAGTCTAGGACCAGAGGGCACAGCCTCCTAATTAACGGACGTTGCTTTTAGAAGGAGATGAGGAGGAATTTCTATGTCAGAGGGTGATGAATCTGTGGAATTCATTGCTACGGAAAGGTGTGGAGTCCAAGTCAATGGATATTTTTAAGGCAGAGATAGATAGATTCTTGATTAGTACGGGTGTCAGGGGTTATGGGGGGAAAGCAGGAGAATGGGTTGAGAGAGAAAGATAGATCAGCCATGATTGAATGGCGGAATAGATTTGATGGGCCGAATGGCCTAATTCTGCTCCGACAACTTATAAACATGAACTTATGAATCATCCATGCTGGTCAATATGCCCCATCTAAGGTTTTGCAATGGTTAAGTTAGTGAAGCTGAGTCCATTACATTATACGAAGAAGAGGCATTCATGTGTTCATGTATTCATGTGGAAAAAGTTTAACGCTTTCCATTTTGCAGAGGCACAAGATAATGGAAGAGTTAACATTATGCACATCTTGCTAATAAAATCTTTGATGTACTTTGTCTTACATTTTTTAAAGTAAATGTTTAAAGTCAGTTAAATAATATTTCTTTGGATACAGTGAACTACAGGAGCAATATTATGAATCTGCATGTTACTTAATAGTTAACCTTCAATAACACTCAAATATTTAAACTATATCCTCATTCCACAAATATACTTTGATAATCCAGCACTCTTAATACTTTTGTAAGGCAGATTTTTATATGGTACTGGTGTTGCTACCCATATATACTTTTATTTCACTCTTTTTATTTTACAGAATAGTAGAACAAATAAAGACATAAGGAACTTCAGATGTTGGAATCGTAAAACACAAAGTGCTGGAGTAACTCATCAGGTCAGGCAGTGTATCTGGAGGATATGAATAGTCGACATGTTCATGTTGGGACCCTTCTTCAGACATAGATGATGTTTTGGATCGGGACCCTTCTTCAGGCTGGGGGATTCTGAAGAAGGGTCCTAACGCGAAACATCACCTATCCACATCCTCCAGCGATATTGCCAGACCTGTTGAGTTACTCCAGCATTTTGTGTTTTTTTCTAATAAATATCACTGATAGTGTGGTTGTAATGTGTATTTACATTCCAACACCGACTACAATTCAAAACAACATCATTGGCTCTAAAATACTTTGTGCAAACATGAGAAACTGCAAATACAGGAAATCGTAAGCAATATGCAAAATGCTGGAGTAATTCAATGGGGTAGGCAGCATCTATGGAGGGAAGTGGAGAGACTACTTTCCAGATGGGAACCCTTCTTCAGCAGGGGGCGACAACATTTGCATAGAGAGGTGGGGTGGGGCAAGGACTGGGAAGTGATAGGTGGATACAGGTGAGGGAGGTAGCAAAACAGAGCATTTCACTCTACCTAGGTACATGTGACATTAAAGTATCATTGAATCATTGAATGATGAAACATTGAGTGTCTTCAACTTTTTCCACCATTCATGAACCAAAATCCATGTATCAGGATACTGTCCGATTCATCTCTACCCTATTGAGGACATTGGACTATGGAACCAGTGTGCTACAATACTGAGGATTATATTCTGCAGTCTGATTCTTCCCATTGTACATGAGTTTCAACTGATTATGTCTATGTCTGGTATATCTCATCTGTTCAGATAGCAATGAAAACAAAGCTTTTCACTGCACCTCAGTACATGGGCGGCACAGTGGCACAGCGTTAGAGTTCGATCCTGAGTACGGGTGTTGTCTGGATGTTCTCCCCATAACCGCGTGCGGTGTCTCTGGGAGCTCCGGTTTCCTCCCACACTCTAAAGACATGCAGGTTTGTAGGTTAATTAGCTTTGGTAAAAACTCTGTATCTGTAAAGTCTAACATGGCTGGGTGGTTTGCTCTGATTTATTTTGCTCGTGTTCTAATGAGCCACTTAAATTAATCTCAGTCAAGTAAATGGGATTTTGACTTCAAACCCTTGCCTAATATGTTAAATTGAAGAGGGAATAAAAAGTATATTGTTTTTCGAAAAATAAAATAATTCAGAATGAAAACTACATACGAAACAAAGGTTTTGTAAAAACGCTTTGTACTTTCTCAATGTTGAAACATGCAATAGTGTTGAACTCAATAGGGTTTGCACCTATCTGTATACACTGTAAATGAATTGATTGTAATCATGTATTGTCTTTCTGCTGACTGGTCAGCAGGCAACAAAAAGCTTTTCACTGTACCTTGGTGACAATAAACTAAACTGAACTATCTGTTGACAAAAATTTCCTCCCATTCTTGTGACGCTTCTCCCCTCCCCATGATGAGATTCCTTCCCTTGTTTGAGAGGTGTCCCCACCGGATTCTGCCCCCCAATGTCCAGCAGCAGAAGTACCCCAGACTATGGTCCTCCCCCACAGAGCCTTGGTGTTGTCTGCACCGAGCTTCAGTGTGTCCCTCAGCGCGCACTTTTGCAGTCTGGAACGGGCCTGTTGGCAACATTCCCTGACGGACATCTCGCTCTGCTGGGAGACCAACAGGTTTTGGACAGACCAAAGAGAGTCTTTCACCGAGTTGCTGCTCTTCCAGCAGCACGATGTCCGTCTCCGAATGTGACCCTGGGAACAGTCCGTAAATCAGAGAGTCCTCTGTTACTGGGATGAACCACGCCAAGGACACTTTTATCAAATCAAATCAAATCAAATCAAATCAAATACGTTTATTTGTCATTGCACATCAACTGTACAACGAAATTTCATGTGCATCCCCTTCAATGGTAAACAATAAAAGACACAGGATAAAAAGTTTTAAAAAAGAACAAAAACACAATAACACAAACAACCATTTAGTCTTACATTTACATTTACTACAAGATCAATGCATAAAATAAGTAATAGATAATAAAAAATGCACATTATAATGCACATTCTAGCAGACAAATTTTGATTTGCACCCCGAATTGTGTAGTGTTGCCCGTAGAGTTATCTGTTTGAGTTAAGTTCTCTAATGGCACGTGGGTAGAAACTGTTAGTTAGTCTGCAAGTGCGGGCCTTCAAAGACCCGTATCGCCTCCCAGAGGGCAGCAGAGTGAAAAGGTGGTTGGCAGGGTGGAATGAGTCCTGTGTGATGTTTGTCGCCCGGCGTAAACATCGGGCCTTGTAAATGTCTTCCAGGGAGGGTAGTTGAGTGTTTATGATGCTCTGTGCTGTTTTAATAACCCTCTGTAGTGCCTTCCTTCCAGCCACAGTGCAGCTAGCAAACCACACCAGGATGCCATAGGAGAGGATGCTTTCCACGGCGCACCGGTAGAAGGACAGCAGCAGCTGCTGTGAGACGTTTGCTCTCCGCAGAGTCCTCAGGAAATATAGCCGCTGCTGTGACTTCTTTACGAGAGTGATGGTGTTCACTGTCTATGTAAGGTCCTGGGAGATGTATGTGCCCAGAAACTTAAAGTCAGTGACTCTCTCCACCATGTCTCCTTTGATGTAAAGAGGAGCAGGTTCTTCTCTCCTCCTCCTGAAGTCAATAACTAGTTCTTTTGTTTTGGTTGAGTTAAGTGCCAGGTTATTGTTAGTGCACCAGACAGTCAGTTTTTGGACTTCATCTCTGTAGGCAGACTCGTCGTTGTTATTTATCAGCCCCACCACAGTTGTGTCATCTGCAAACTTAATGATCCGGTTTGTGCGGTGTGTCGGTGTGCAGTCATGAGTGTAGATTGTGTGGAGAATAGGACTCAGCACACAGCCTTGTGGCACCCCTGTGCTGAGCGTCAGGACTGGGGAGTGATTGGACCACATCCTGACAGTCTGTGGGCGATCTGTTAAGAAATCCTTGATCCATCTGCATGTGTTGGCATTTACACCCAGGTCAGACAGTTTGTCCACCATTCTGCTGGGGATGATGGTATTGAATGCAGAACTAAAATCTACAAACAACATCCTCACGTATGAGCCGGGGCGCTCCAGGTGAGTCAGTGCAGAATGTAGAGCCATGTTGATGGCGTCTTCTGTTGACCTGTTGGCTTTGTATGCAAACTGATGTTGATCCAGGGTGGGTGGGAGTGAGGATTTAATGTGGGCCAGGACCAGTCTCTCAAAGCACTTCATCACAGTTGAAGTGAGAGCAACAGGTCTGTAGTTGTTCAAGCTGGTGATAGATGTTTTTTTTGGAACAGGCACAATGGTGGCAGTCTTGAAGCATTTAGGGACAGTGCATGTTGACAGAGAGAGGTTAAAGATGTCGCTGAATACCTCCGCCAGCTGGTCTGCACAATCCCGCAGTACTCTCCCTGGGATGCCATCTGGGCCAGCAGCTTTCCTGGGGTTGACGCTGCGGAGGACTCTCCTGACATCCTCTGTGCTCACAGTGAATGCCAGGTCGTCAGTGCTGGACGCGGCTGCAGGCACAGGCTCCGCCTTACTCAGCTCAAAACGGGCGAAAAAGTGGTTAAGCTCATCAGCCAGCAAGTTACTACTGCTGCTGGTGGTTAACCCCCTGTTGCCCTTGTAGTTGGTAAGTTGCTGGATACCTTGCCAAACACGCAGGGGGTCCCTCTCATTAAAGTGTCCCTCTAGTCTTCTTCCATAGGCTGCCTTTGCCTCTTTGATGGCTCTCTTCAGTTTGGATCTGGCAGTGCTGTACAGTTGATCATTGCCAGATCCAAAGGCTGAGTTGCGTTCCCTCAGCAGCTTTCTGACCTCACTGGTCATCCATGGTTTGCTATTTGGATAACACCTAACGTCTCTGTCGATAGTGACGTTATTGATGCAGTTCTGTATGTAGAACATGACTGTGGATGTGTAGTCTGTTATGTCCTGATTTGCAAAAAGATCCCACTGGGTGCGCTCAAAGCAATTCTGAAGTTGAGCAGCAGCGTCCTCAGGCCAAGTCTTTATGTTTCTCACACTGGGCTTTGTTTTCACGATAAGAGGTCTGTGTGCTGGGGTGAGAAAGAGGGATAGGTGGTCAGACTGGCCGAGGTGAGGGAGGGGAGAGGCTTTGTATCCATCCCTGATGTTGCTGTATACATGATCCAATGTATTTCACCGAAATATATATATTTTCCGGACCCTCTTCACAAATCCACACTCAGCAAAGTGGTGGGCAAACGTGTCCTCTCCATAGAAGATGTCCTGAGGGCAGCGTGCATTGGCAGTCAAAGGCCTGTCCCACTTGGCTGTCTTTCGCTCGCCATTTACGCGACCTACTAGCATGTGGGTAGCGTGTGGTTAGCGCGTAGGTAGCGTGTGGGTAGCGCGGGACGGGTGCATGGAGTGGTGTGCAGGAGTGTGGAGGAGTGTGGACTTCGTCCTGCACAAAATCTTTGTGTGCCACCAGCCTGTCGCTGAACTGACGGTCAAAGTGGGACAGGCCCAAGACCCTGGCGGGACGCAACGTCTCACCTCCAACAGCAGCTGAAGCAGGCTAATGATCGTCGAACTCAGCCTGGCACTCACGGCCATTGCTGATCCGGATCCAACCCCACTCCTACTTCTGGAGTGGGGCCAAGAAAATTGAAGATAGACATAAATTGCAGGAGTAACTCAGCGGGATCGGCACCATCTCTGGAGAGAAGGAATGGATGACGTTTCGGGTAAAGACCCTTCATTCAGACTGAAGAATAGTCTCGACCTGAAACATCATCTATTGCTTCTCTCCAGAGATGCTGCCAGTCCCGTTGAGTTACTTCTGCATTTTGTGTCCATCTTCAAATGACGGCACGTGCTCCAGACGGCACGTGCTCCATTGTGCGGGCGCATGATGACGCGCTCGACTCTCGCGGGTCCGTCGCATGACCGACACTAAATAACGGCCCGAGTGGGACAGGCCCTTTAGATTCCGATGGTACTGGAAGAATCTGACTGGGAGGGCCCCTCTCATTAATAAGAATAAGTGGTAGTCCATTTAGAACAGAGACGAGGAAAAACTTTTCAACCAGAGAGTTGTGAATCTGTGGAATTCTCTGGATGTTTTCAAGAGAGAGTTAGAGCTCTTAAAGATAGCAGAGTCAGGGGATATGGTGAGAAGGCAGGAACGGGGTACTGAATGTGGATGATCACAGTGAATGGTGGTGCTGGCTCGAAGGGACCAATGGCCTACTCATGCACCTATTGTCTATTCTCTATTGTGTTGGAGCTTGTTGGTGAATTCTGGCGATGAGGTATTTTGCCAGACCAACTGGTTCAATGGTTCAATAGTGCTTTATTTGTCAAATGTGCAACTGCACAGTGAAATTCTTTTTGCATATATTACACATGCAGGCGCCGCCATTTTTGGCGCCATTATTCAAAATCCAAAGTCCGGTAGCGATCAATGTACTGGAGCAGTTCCCATAAACTGAAGTCCCTCTTCTCTCCTCGTCTGGCCATTGATGTTTCCTGGGGGCACTTGAGTGTACTGGAGGCATCACCCCGTCTCACCGTTCTTCTGGTCCTCGCTCCTTGCGATCCGACGTCTCCTGCTCCCTCCCAGTCCCGCCAACCGATGAGCCTTCGATCGGGTTCTCGACGAGTCTTTGGGAGGATTCCCGGTCCTGGCAACCGACAAGCCTTCAGGTGGGTCCAGACGAGCCTTCGGGCAGGTTACTGGTCTCGCCAGACGAATCTTTCGGGAGGGCGTCCTGGCTGCGGCAGCTCCGGGCCATGACATTTAAAGCGCATGCGATGCTGTCAGTTTCAATTGCTTTCTGGATTAACATTAGCCTCACACTTGCAACCACACATTTGTTGGAACGTGCCAAATTCTGCCGAGATAAAAATAACAACAACTACACAAATAACAAACCACAGGGAGCTATGAGCAGATAGTGTAAGGCATGCCAGGAACACCTGGTAGAGCTGCTGACTCACAACGTCAGAGACTCGGGATTAATCCTGAACTTGTCCATCGGACTGGTGTGTTAAAACATGTCAAGGATGCATCCTTCCTCAGAATCTACTTGCTATAACACATTCTTTACATCGAGCAATTTGAAAATATTTTTGTTCAGATCAAGGCAAAACAATTCCATTATCTTTTCATTTCGCTTTGCTTTCTCATATTTCGCTTGGGTAGCTTCCAACCCAGCGGTATGAACAGTGAATTCTCCAATTTGATGTAACTTCATCTTACACTTTCGTACCCCCCATTGTAGGAAATGTTGCCACATCTTCCTGCAATAGACTGATCAGAACTGTACACCAGCTCCAAATGCGGTGTAACCAAAGTCTGATAATGCTGCATCATGACTTCCTGCCTCTTATTTCAACGCCCCAAAGAAAGCCAACATCTCCTAAAATTTGACACTCATAGAATCATAGTCATGGAAACAGTTCCATTCGCCCAATTCTCTGGAATCATTGGGTTAACATACGATTTATGAAGAAGCTGTTCTAGAATCTGGTTGTCATGGTTTTCAGGCTCCTGATGGTAGGAGTGAAATGTGAGCATGGCCAGGGTAGTGTGGGTCCTTGATGCTACCTCCGGACTTTCTGTGGCAGAAACTCCCATAAGATGTTCGTCATATGAATCAATCATTAAAAGAGTTGCAGCATTTGCTGTTCACAGACCATTATTACTCATGGTGCAGACATTACAGGGAAATGTTTTTTTTCACGCATTCTCTGAACTGGGAGACACAACCATGTTTTAAGATCAAATTTTAAAAACATCGAACTTAGACAGTCATTTCAGGTGAGGCAGAGGTTCACTTGCACCTCCTTCAACCTCATCTACTGTATCTGCTGTTCCAGGTGTTGTCTCCTCTATATCGGCGAGACAGGCTCGACGATCGTTTCGCTGAACACTTTCGCTCAGTCCTCTTCGGCCTATACGATCTCCCGTTTGCTAAACCCTTTAACTCCCCCTTTCATTCCCACACTGATATTTCTGTCCTGGGCCTCCTCCATTGACAGAGTGAGGCCAAACACATATTGGAGGAACAGCACCTCATATTTCACTTGGGCAGCTTACAACCTAGCGGTATGAAATTTGATCTCTCTAACTGCAAGTAACCCTTGCTTTCCTCCTCTCTCCGTCCCTCCCCACCCTGGTTCTCTTACGAGTTTCACTGTCCTCTTGATTAATTTTACTGTTTCGATGCCTCGTTGTCACCTTCCCCTCAGCCAACCATTGTACATTTCCTTGATCAACATCTGTTTTGATCTGTCCTTTTCACAGCTTACATGCTCTTTGTCCCCTTCCATATCTCTAGATTCCTCTCCCCCGACTCTCAGTCTGATGAAGGGTTCTGACCCAAAACATCACCTAATTCCTTCTGTCCAGAGATGCTACCTGTCCCGCTGAATTACTCCAGAATTTTGTGTCTATGGTATAGGATAATACAACACAGGAAAGGGCCCTTCAGCCCACAATGTCTGTGTTGAATGTGATGTCAAATTAAACTAATCTTCTCTGCCTGCAGTTGATCTATATTCCTCCACTCCCCGCATATCCATATACTGTACCTATCTAAAAGCCTCTTAAATTCCATGATAGTATCTGCCTCCACCACCACCATTGGCAGCACATATCCATGCACATGCCACTCTATATAAAAAATCTTGTCCTGCATATTTCCTTTAAGTTTTTCTACTCAAATCTTAATGCTATTGCCTCTAGTTTTTGACATTTTCACCCTGGGAAAAATGTGCCGACTTTCTTACCATATAAAAGCCTCTCAAAATTTTATTTTCTTCTGTAAGGGATGGAGAGGATGTTTCTAGGACCAGAGGGCATAGCCTTTTATAGGACATTCCTTTTGAAAGGAAATGAGGAGACATTTTCTCTCAACCTCCTACTCTCCAGAGAAAACAATCCAGGTTTGTCCAACTTCTAGGAGCAAATATACCCCAATTGAGGGAGCATCCTGGTAAACCTCCCCTGCAACCTCCCCAATGTTTCTACATCTTCCTGCAATGGACTGATCAGAACTGTACGCAAGACTCCAAATGTGGCCTAACCAAAGTCTGATAAAGCTGTGTCATGAACTCCTGACTCTTATATCAATGCCTCGAAGAAAGACAACATCTCCTAAAATTTGGCGATCATAGAGTCATGGAAACAGTTCTGTTGACTCAATTCCCAGGAATAATTGGGTTAACCTATGATGAGCGTTTAACAGCACTGGGCCTGTAGTCGCTGGAACATAGAAGGATGAGGGGGGAGGCCTCATTGAAACATACCGAATAGTGAAAGGCCTGGATAGAGTGGATGTGCAGAGGATGTTTCCACTAGTGGGAGAGTCTAGGACCAGAGGGCACAGCCTCCTAATTAAAGGACGTTGCTTTTGGAAGGAGATGAGGAGGTATTTCTATAGTCAGAGGGTGATGAATCTGTGGAATTCATTGCCATGGAAAGGTGTGGAGGCCAAGTCAATGGATGTTTTTAAGGCAGAGATGGATAGATTTTTGATTAGTACGGGTGTCAGGGGTTATACTAGGGGAGAAATCAGGAGAATGGGGTTGAGAGGGAAAGATAGATCAGCCATGATTGAATGGCGGAATAGATTTGATGGGCCAAATGTCCTAATTCTGCTCCGACAACTTATGAACATGAACTTGTACCCAGGTCAACAAGATTGTAAAAGGACGTATACTTACGAATCACAATAATGAGTTGGCGCAAGCAAGTCCCTAAAACAATCCTAGCATTTGGAGATGTGAACATCTCTTCTTTAAAAAATATTTTTATTAGAAGCATATACATATCATAACCAAAACACAATTTGTTTATCAGTTACATCTTAACACAGCTCTATTTGTTTATTTTTTTAATAGATTGGTTCGAAAGATAGAGCTATAGAAAGAAGGGAGGGAGAAAAAAAGAGTGAAAATAAGAGAAATTACCAATAACACAAGATCTGTGAAGATCTCGGACCTATTTATTGCCTGCGTGTCAGAATTATTGACCATATACACATTTAATTGAATGCCTCTACAGTTAAGCCAACCAGCATTACTCTATGCCTACCCCTGCAGAACTGGGAAGTTGGGCTGTATTTGTTCACTCTGTCAGATTTGTTTGAACTAGATGTGATAACTGTTCTATGTAAATAGGTTATGCTGAAGGCTTCCTGGTGAAATCAACTACATCTTCCATGACTATTTTGTACTAAATATCTCTCGCATCGCTCACGCCTCCATCATACACTCATAGAGTCACACAGCTCAGTAAAAGGCCCTTCGGACCAACCTTCCCCAAAATATACTAAACTCTCTTGCACATTTTCCATGCTGCACCACTATCTCTCTCAGAAGGACACAGAGTGCTGGAGTAACTCAATGGGTCAATCTCTGTGCATCTCTGGAGAACATGGATAGGTGGTGTTTTGGGTCATTTCTACATCTTTCTCGGAACAGTGGAACTCTGATAACCTGGCAACCTTGGCATTTTGGTGGTGCTGGAGGTCATAGTAGATCATAGAGTCGTAGAGCAATGTGGCACATAAACAGGCCCTTTTGGCCCAACTCATCCATGCCGATCAAATGCCACATCTACGCTAATATCGACTGCTGTACATTTAGTACATATCCCTCCAAATGCTTCCTATCCAGGCATCTGGCAAAGCGTCTTTTAAATATCCTTATTTTATTTTTAATTTTGTTTAGCTTATTATTGTCATGTGTACTGTGAAAAGCTTTTTGTTGCCTGCTATCCAGTCAATGAAAAGACTATACATGATCACAATCAGGCCGTCCACAGCGTATAGATACAGGATAAAGCGAATAACGTTTAGTGCAAGATAAAGTCCAGTGAATAGACAATAGAAAATAGACAATAGGTGCAGGAGTAGGCTATTCGGTCCTTCGAGCCAGCACCACCATTCAATGTGATCATGGCTGATCATCCCCAATCAGTACCCCATTCCTGCCTTTTCCCCATATCCCCTGACTCCGCTATCTTTAAGAGCCCTATCTAACTCTCTCTTGAAAGTATCCAGGTCTTCACCGCCCTCTGAGGCAGAGAATTCCACACTCACAACACTCTGTGAGAAAAAGTGTTTCCTTGTCACCGTTCGAAATGGCTTACACCTTATTCTTGAACTGTGTCTGAGGGTCTTCAATGAGATAGATGGTAGATCAGGACCGCTCTTTAGTTGTTGATAGGATGTTCAGTCGCCTGATAACAGCTGGGAAGAAACTGTCCCTAAATCTCGAGGTGTGTGTTTTCATACTTCTGTACCTCTCACCTGATGGGAGAGGGGAGAAGAGGGAGTGACCGGGACGAGACTGGTCTTGGATTATGCTGATTATTCAATGCTTATATTGTGAGGTTAGCTTGATACTGAGATACCACCATTTCCATATACAATCTACCCTCTTTAGTACAGACGGCTTTATAATGGATTTCAGTTATATTGGATCAAATCTCTTGGCACGGAGCGGCAGAGCAGCGGTGGAGGACATCGACAACATCACCGGGCCAGGCCGACTCCTGCAACTCTGACCCAGTGCCGTCACCAGGACAACGGGCCTTTGTAGCCAAGAATAAAACTGCATTTTTAACAACTTTGAAACACGAAGGATACTAGAAGGCCTCGGAAACGTAGTGACCCTTTTGTACTGCTGCAATATATGTACTGTACCCTTGTACTTAGGTGTGATTGTGCTTATTTATGCTATGATTTTATTTAATTGTAGGCAAAAAAAGAATCTGACCGTATCTAGGATACATGTGACAATAAAGTACCATTAAACCAGAGCTGCCAACATTGGGTGAGAGTTGGGAGTGAGAAATTGTGAGAGACTAAGCCTAAAGTAGCGTAGCGACCGAGGGGGGAGGGGGGGGGGGGGGGGGGAGGGTGTGCGAGGGGGGTGTCATTGCATTTTTCAGCTTGAAATTGTGCAATCTGGTGCATACTGTAGCAAGTATTTTAACACACTTGAATGCAATAGTTATGCTTTAAATTGGATTAGCTATGAATAAGAATAGGCTAAATTACATTCCTAATTTACATTCCACAGTAGAGCCAGGCTCTAATCAACAAGTGCGGCACATGAATGATCTTAGTATATTCATGTATGGAAATCAGATTATAATCAAACACTTGGCCCATGTTGACCAACCTGGGTCTCACTGCACACCTGGTACTACTCCTGACGCTGACTCCAGTTGCATACCTTCTCCCATTCCTGACCCTGAGTCCAGCCTTGCACCTGGCCCCCTATTCTTCCCTGATCATAGCTGCTTACCTGCTTTGGTTCCCAGTGCCGAAAACTCCCATTGACCCAGCTTTGACTGCACACCTAGTACTATTCCAGAACCTGATTCTGGATGCACACATGGCCTTGCTCCTAGCCCCTCTGCACTGACAATATATCTGGCCCACACATAAAGCCCCATATCTGACCCCCTGGACTTAACCTATTACGTTCAAGTCCACAGGTGCTTATCTAATGCGGTAATCTTTTATGGGGCACTTCACAGACCAAATTTTGTATGACAAAATTTGCTACATCCATTGGCTTCCTCGTTATCTAACATGCTAGTTACTTTGTCAAAGAAGTCATCAATTGGTTGAACACAATTTCCCATCCATAAAATTATACTCACTAAGCTGTAAATGCATTTCGTTGTCTCTGTACTGTACACTGACAATGACAATTAAAATTGAATCTGAATCTGAATCTGAATCTGATAAGTATTCTGTTACCATTTCCTTCATTTTCCTAACAAACTGGCCTAAAGTCATTTTCACCCCCAATATTTTCAGTATTTTGCTGGGACTTTTCCAAAATGCAAAGTCCAATAACTATATATTTAAGCAATATTATTCTATTAAATGTGATCTTGAGTGTAAATGATATTTTCTGTGGTATTCATAATACAACAATGATAGAAATATCTTTGTTTTGATTGCACCTATCAACATGCATACATTATTATATTACAGTTATTATGTACCAAGGGCAAATATTTGTCCCAATGCTCCCCATTCCCAATTACTTTTACAATGAAGTAATTAAAATCCAAGTGAAGTTTAAATGGCATCAGAAAAATAAAACCTCCAAAATGAATGATATTCATTACGTGGTTGGTTGGAGTCAGTATCAGCACATTTACTATATTAAACTTTGAATCTTCAGATGTCCTGGTTGAAGCTAAAACTAAAGTCAAATAATAACCTCCTCACACATTCCCCTGCAAGTATCTCTGTCAGTCCTTTGAACAAGCTCTTAAACATCGCATCTGAATCAGTTTCCATCTGATTACACTCCTTGAGGATGTTCATCTACGTGTTCAATTAATAAAAAAATGAGTTTGGGGACATTTCTATTCAACCTGCAAAGGAATTTGGGGGGGGGGGGGGGGAAGCGGGATTTGAAATAGTCAGTGAGGTAAACAAACATAATAGTTGAGTGGCAAATGACAATAGTGCTACCTTCCCAATATTTAACTGAAGGAAATAATGGGTTATCAGGGCTGTATGTTGTGACAGACAGCCTCCATCAAGCATGTCATTTTAATATTACACTTATCCCATCCCCCTGGATATTCGGATTAATAAATTAAGGTTTTGTCAACTAATTACAAATCAGGCTAATTCCAAATCAATTACATTAGCCAACTCCGGATCACGAAGCGTTGACCATTGGGATCCAGACATCACGGACAACTGGCCTGAGTTCCCCGCTCACATCTGGAAGTGCTCTCTGTCTGAACCAGGGGCCAAGGAACGTTTTTGAAAGTGGGGAGGCAGAGCGATCACTGATCACCGGCCTTGGGGGTACCCGGCAAGGGAGTGGAGCAACCGAGTGGGGGGAGGGTGTGGTAGGGACGTTTTGAAATTTGATGTATTAAAATCATGTTTTAGTGCATTGTAGAAGTATGCTTTCAATGTTTTTAGTTTGAAGTATTTTTAAGAGGTTAGGGTTAGGGTTTTTAAGGGGTAACTTTTTCCACACAAAAGGTGGTCGATGTATGGAACAAGCTGCCAAGAAATAGTTAGACTGATACATGGATAGGACAGGTTTGGAGGGATATGGGCCAAAAGCAGGTAGTGTAGCTGGGACATGTTGGCGGGTGTGGGCAAGTTGCGCCGAAGGGCCTGTTTTCACACTGTATCACTCTATGACTATATTATACCTCCACCATGCATGAATGCTTCAAAATTAAGTGGGTGAGTTTTATTGCCATATACTCAAGCATAGAAACATAGAAAATAGGTGCAGCAATAGGCCATTCGGCCCTTCGAGCCAGCACTGCCATTCAATATGATCATGGCTGTTCATCTAAAATCAGTACCTCCCTCCTGTTTTTCCCCAAGAGCTAAATGTAACTCTATCTTGAAAACATCCAGTGAATTGGTCTCCACTGCCTTCTGTGGCAGAGAATTCCACAGATTCACAACTCTCTGTGTGAACAAAGTTTGTCTTCATCTCAGTCCTAACTGGCCTACCCTTTATTCTTAAACTGTGATCCCTGGTTCTGAACTCCCCACAACATCAGGAACATATTTCCTGCAGTTACAGTAACTGAAAATCTAGCAGCAAGCAAGATGCTCTCTCCAACCACCCCCATTTGAAGGCCACTATCTTCCACCGTTTCTACCCAGTGCTTGGTACTTACTTCCAGCAGCCACTGGTTGCCCTCCAGGATGCACCGAGCCGCAGCCTGGTCCATGCTGGTCACCTGGGCGAATTCGGCACAGAGACTCTCACGACAGTCCACCGGCAGTAATCTGCAGCTGGAGCTGGAGCTGGAGCTCCGGACTCAGGCCGCAGCAGCGAGCCACCACCGCTCCCCACGCTCCAAGGCCGGCCAGCCCACGATAGTAAGTCCGCAGCTCCGCAGGCTCCGTGACTGGAGCCCCCAGGTCGTCCCGGTCGGAGGCCGTTCCACGGAACTAGGCCCCAACGACAACGGAGACCCGACAGGGAAAATGTCGGGTCTCCCGTGCAGGGAAGAGATTTTAAAAGTTTCCCCCTCCCGTCCCCCCCACCCCCCACATATACACAGTTACAAACAGTACAAAAAAAACACGAACAACTACATTCAAACTTGACAAAAAATTAAAAAAGACAGACAGGCTGTAGGGGCTGCTGCAATGTGAATCGTGCCGCTGCACTTTACAGAAGATAGAAAGCACGCACCACCACAGGAAAAGCTTATCTCCCTTTGATATCAGACATCTGAATGGTCCTTTCATGAGTTGGGATACTGTCCAATTCAACTTTAACCCATTGCACTTTGTCTATGGAACATGCGCGACAATGTTGAGAACTATATTCTGTACTCTGTATCTTCCTTATTGGTATTTATGTATAATATTATCTGATATGATTACATAGCATGCAAAACAAAGCTTTTCACTATCTACGTGACAATCTATATTACTAAAAGTCTGATCTTGACCGCTTTTGGCTCGCTATGCTGTGATTTCCGAGAGAACGCCGCCACCTACGGCTGTCATTTTTGGTCAGCTAGCACAGAGCCCCCCCTCTGCCTTCCTGGACCAGAGGATGTTTCCCATCGATGAAAAATCAGAGAGATATTAATGTTTTTAACAAATTCACCATTCTCTCTGCTGCCCCTGCTGGAGGGAGGGGGAGAGACTAAAAAAACAGGTAGTGGTGTGCCTCACTCAGTCTCTGCAAGATGGAGGAACCAGAGGGTCACGTCTCTCTGAGCTCTGAATAGCACTGAACACATGTCTACTCAACTGTGAGTGCCCTTAATGTGGTTTAAAAGTTATAATATGGTTGGTTTGAAGTGAAAAGGCACTGCCTGCAAATGTTTGTTTGGGGGGTTTGGGTTGAAGTTAAAAAGCACTATTCCAAATGGTGGCTTGGATGCTTTGGCTTGAAGTGAAGAGGCACTACTGCAAATGGTGGCTTGGGGGCTTTGGCTTGAAGTGAAAAGGCGCTTCTGCAAATGGTGGCTTGGGTGCTTTGGCTTGAAGCGAAAAGGCACCACTACAAATGGTGGCTTGGGTGCTTTGGCTGGAAGTTAAAAGGCACTACTGCAAATGGTGGCTTTGGTGCTTTGGATAAACTTCCTGTTGGCATTGAATATTGATTTTTGTTAAAACGCTACCACTTACGGCTGTGATTTTTGGCCATCTTATTCAGTTCCCCTCTGCTCAGCAGGTGTAGAGGATTCTTCCCATCAATGAAAAATAAATGTGTTATTAGTGTTTTAAAAATATTGAGAATATCTCTCCTGTCAATCATAGAAACATAGAAACATGGAAAATGGGTACAGGAGGAGGCCATTCAGCCCTTCGTGCCAGCACCATCATTCATTGTGATCATGGCTGATCGTCTCCTATCAATAACCCATGCCTGCCTTCTCCCCATATCCCTTGACTCCACTAGCCGCTAGAGCTCTAACTAACTCTCTCTTAATCCATCAAGTTTCTGGATCAATGGAACTTCTTTTGGGGAAGGAATGACCTCTATAAAAAGGATGGGTTGCACTTGAACCCGAGGGGGACCAGTATCCTGGCAGGGAAATTTGCAAAGGCTACCGGGGGGACTTTAAACTAGAACGTTTGGGGGGAGGGACTCAAATAGAGACAGGGTCTGAGGCAAGAGGCAGAGAAGGGAAGCACTCAGACCCAACATGTAGGAGGGGAAAGAAGAAAAAAATAATAAACAAAGAATACGAGGTGGTGGTTTTCCAGGGCAAAAATCAAAAGGGACCACTTGTCAACATAATTGTATAAGGAGTAAGAGTGTTGTAAAAACAAGCCTGAAGGCTTTGTGTCTCAATGCAAGGAGCATTCGTAACAAGGTGGTCGAGTTGAATGTGCAGATAGCTATTAATGACTATGCTATAGTTGGGATCACGGAGACATGGCTCCAGGGGGACCAAGGCTGGGAACTGAACATCTAGGGATATTCAATATTCAGGAGGAATAGACAGAAAGGAAAGGGAGGTGGGGTAGCGTTGCTGGTGAGAGAGGAGATTAATGCAATAGAAAGGAAGGACATTAGCTTGGAGGATGTGGAATCGATGTGGGTAGAGCTGCGAAACACTAAGGGGTCGAAAACGCTAGTGGGAGTTGTGTACAGGCCAGCTAACAGTAGTAGTGGAGTTGGGGATGGCATCAAACAGGAAATTAGAAATGTGTGCAACAAGGGTAAAACAGTTGTAATGGGTGACTTCAATCTACATATAGATTGGATGAATCAAATGGGCAGGGGTGCTGAGGAAGAGGATTTCTTGGAATGTATGCAGGATAGTTTTCTAAACCAACATGTAGAGGAACCAACGAGCGAGCAGGCTATTCTAGACTGGGTATTGAGTAATGAGGAAGGGTTAGTTAGCAGTTTTGTTGTGCGGGGCCCCTTGGGCAAGAGTGACCATAATATGGTTGAGTTCTTCATTAGGGTGGAGAGTGACATAATTAAGTCAGAAACAAAGGTTCTGAACTTAAACAAAGGTAACTTTGAAGGCATGAGAAGTGAATTGGCCAAGATAGACTGGCAAGTGATTCTTAAAAGGTTGACAGTGGATGTGCAATGGAAGGTATTTAAAGACTGCATGGATGAACTACAACAATTGTTCATCCCAGTTTGGCAAAAGTATAAATCAGAGCAGGTAGTGCATCCATGGATAACAAGGGAAATCAGGGATAGTATAAAAACAAAAGATGAAGCATACAAATTAGCCAGAAAAAGCAGCCTACCAGAGGACTGGGATAAATTCAGAGTTCAGCAGAGGAGGACAAAGGGCTTAATTAGGAAAGGGAAAATAGATTATGAAAGAAAACTGGCAGGGAACATATAAACTGACTGAAAAAGTTTTTATAGATATGTGAAGAGAAAGAGATTAGTTAAAACAAATGTAGGTCCCTTGCAGTCAGAAACAGGTGAATTGATCATGGGGAACAAGGACATGGCAGACCAATTGAATAACTACTTTGGTTCTGTCTTTACTAAGGAAGACATAAATAATCTGCCGGAAATAGCAGGGGACTGGCGGTCAAATAAGGTGGAAGAACTGAGTGAAATTGAGGTTAGCCGAGAAGTGGTGTTGGTTAAATTGAATGGATTAAAGGCCGATAAATCCTCATGGCCAGATAGTCTGCAACTGCAGAGTACTCAAGGAAGTAGCCACAGAAATAGTGGATGCATTAGTGATAATTTTTCAAAACTCCTTAGATACTGGAGTTGTTCCTGAGGATTGGAGGGTAGCTAATGTAACCCCCCTTTTTAAAAAAGGAGGGAGAGAGAAAACGGGGAATTACAGACCAGTTAGTCTAACATCGGTAGAGGGGAAACTGCTAGAATCAGTTATTAAAGATGGGATAGCAGTACATTTGGAAAGTGGTGAAATCATTAGACAAAGTCAGCATGGATTTACAAAAGGTAAATCATGTCTGACGAATCTTATAGAATTTTTCGAGGATGTAACTAGCAGAGTTGATGAGGGAGAACCAGTGGATGTGTTACATCTAGACTTTCAGAAGGCTTTCGACAAGGTCCCACATTACAGATTAGTATACAAACTTAGAGCTCACGGTATTGGGGGTTTAGTATTGATGTGGATAGAGAACTGGCTGGCAGACAGGAAGCAAAGGGTAGGAGTAAACGGGTCCTTTTCAGAATGGCAGGCAGTGACTAGTGGGATACCGCAAGGCTCAGTGCTGGGACCCCAGCTATTTACAATATATATTAATGATTTGGACAAGGGAATTGAATGCAACATCTCCAAGTTTGCAGATGACACTAAGCTGGTGCGTAGTGTTAGATGAGGAGGATGCTAGGAGGCTGCAAGGTGACTTGGATAGGCTGGGTGAGTGGGCAAATGCATGGCAGATGCAGTATAATGTGGATAAATGTGAGGTTATCCACTTTGGTGGCAAAAACAGGAGGGTAGACTATTACCTTAATGGTGGCAAATTAGGAAAAGGGGAGATGCAACGAGACTTGGGTGTCATGGTACACCAATCATTGAAAGTAGGCATGCAGGTGCAGCAGGCAGTGAATAAAGCATATGGTATGTTAGCATTCATAGCTAAAGTATTTGAGTATAGGAGCAGGGAAGTTCTACTGCAGTTGTACAGGGTTTTGGTGAGACCACATCTGGAGTATTGCGTACAGTTTTGGTATCCAAATCTGAGAAAATACATTCTTGCCATAGAGGGGGTACAGAGAAGGTTCACCAGACTGATTCCTGGGATGTCAGGACTTTCATATGAGGAAAGACTGGATAGACTTGGCTTGTACTCACTAGAATTTAGAAGGCTGAGGGGGTATCTTATAGAAACTTACAAAATTCTTAAGGGGTTGGATAGGCTAGATGCAGGAAGATTGTTCCCGATGTTGGGGAAGTCCAGAAAAATGGGTCACAGTCTAAGGATAAGGGGGAATTCCATTAGGACCGAGATGAGGAAAACATTTTTCACACAGAGAGTGGTGAGTCTCTGGAATTATCTGCCACAGAAGGTAGTTGAGGCCAGTTCATTGGCTATATTTAAGAGGGAGTTAGATGTGGCCCTTGTGGCTAAAGGAGTCAGGGGGTATGGAGAGAAGGCAGGTACAGGATACTAAGTTAGATGATCAGCCATGATCATATTGAATGGCGGTGCAGCCTCGAAGGGCCGAATGGCCTACTCCTGCACCTATTTTCTATGTTTCTATGTTTCTATGTTAAATCCATCCAGTGACTTGGCCTCCACTGCCCTCTGTGGCAGGGAATTCCATAAATTCACAACTCTCTGGGTGAAAAAGTTTTTTTTCATCTCAGTCTTAAATTGTCTCCCTTTATTCTTAGACTTATTCTTAGACCAGTTGCCCCTGGTTCTGGACTCCTCCAACATTGGAAACATTGTTCCTGCATCTAGCTTGTCCAGTCCTTTTATAATTATATATACGTTTCTATAATATCTATTAAACGTGCAGATTTGTAGGTTAATGACCTCCCCTTTTATTCTAAGAATCATGCCATGAAGGCCACACCTTTTCTGGTGGGAGGGGGAGGGGTTATAACACCCAAAAGTGTGGGTGTGGCTCAATCTTTGCATGATGGGGGAGGGAGACGTCACGACTGTCTGAGCTGTGAATCAACTGAACACTCTGAATGTCTACTGAACTGTGTTTGGTGTTTTGTGTGGTTTTATGGTGGTTTCACCCTGCTTGAAATGGTATGTGGTGGCCTTGCACCCTGCATGAAATAGTATGAAACTGCATTTGTATGTGGTGGCGTTGCACCCTACGTGAAATGGTATGAAGCTGCATTTGAATTTGGTGGCCTTGCACCCTGCTTGAAATGGTATGAAACTGCATTTGAATTTGGTGGCCTTGCACCCTGCTTGAAGTGGTAGGAAACTGCACTTGAATTTGGTGGCCTTACACCCTGCACGAAGTGGTAAGAAACTGCACTTGAATTTGGTGGCCTTGCACCCAACTTGAAATGGTAGGAAAAAGGATTTGAATTTGGTGGCCTTGCACCCTGCTTTAAATGGAATTTCAAGGAAAAGCCATGAGTCAACTGCCAGCCCACCAGCCATGAGTGAGCTGCCAGCACATCATGCTTGAGGGACTGTGCTGCCACCCCAAGAACCCATACCAGTGCCCCCACTGGCCACCAATATTGGAATTGGTGGAGAGGTGGAATATTGCGTCGGGGGACCAGCCCTCCCATGTGAACATGGGACCCAACGGGTCCCACTTAGTCTAGTAATAAACCTAAACCTCTCATTCTTTGAAAGCCACAAGAAACCCTGCTAATGCCTTCAGCAATCAATTATTCTTCAGTTTGAGGTCAGTAAATACAAACAAATTACTGTAGCTTGTTGTGAAATGTTTTGACATCTTGCAATGTGCATCCAAATTGTGGATAAGTCTTTGATTGCAAAGTGCTGATGAGAGACAAAGAAATGTTGGGAAGGAATTCTTTTAATCTAAACATCCTTTCTTTCATTCCAAGTGGGACATGTTCTTAATGGCAACACAATGAACTTGGACACATTCCATTCATTGAAAAACGCCAGGAAAACACAAACATAAATAAGCCTTTGATTATAAATTATCTTTCTATTTTACTTAGTCCAGGTTTCCTGCTCATATAAATCATCCTTGCTATAGGTGAGTGGAAGGAAATGATAAGGTTCCTCTGGCTCCAGTTTCCTCTCACAATTCCAACAACGTGCGGGTTTGTAGATTAATTTGAGAATAATCAAGGGACAAGTCTCACCCCAGTCACTCCCTCTTCTCCCCTCTCCCATCAGGGAAGAGTTCCAAAAGTGTGAAAATGCATACATCTATATCCAGGACAGTTTCTTCCCTGCTGTTATCAGGCAACTGAACCATCCTGTTACTGCTAGAGAGTGGTCCTGACCTCCCATCTACCTCACTGGAGAACTTTGAACTCTCTTTAATCAGATTTTATTGGAAATTATTTTACACTAAATGTTATGCTCATTATCCTGTATCTTTACATTGTGGATGGCTTAATTGTAATCATGTATACATGTACCAAAAACTAAACTGAGTTAATTGGCCTCTGTGAATTGCCCTTAATTTGCAGGGAATGGATGTGAAAGTGGAATACTATAGAACAGGTGTGAACAGGTGATCAATGGTCCTTGTGGACTTTGTGGGCTGAAGAGTGTTTCCGTGCTTTACTTTCAATTCCATTCAATTCAATGCAAAGAAAGGATGTCACAGTTTGTTTCAAGCTGCCAGTGGGCAGAATAGCCAGTGGAGTTATAGTTGAATCGTTAGAGTTTATCAATACTAAATTCGTTAGAGTCAAACAGCACGGACACTGGACTTTCAGATCAACATCCTGAGGGCGTAGATGAGGAAGTGGTCTAACATAAAATTAAAAATGTAATAGAAACATGAGAGGCAACTTTTACACACAAAGGGTGGTAGGTGTATAGAGTGAGCTGCCGGAGTTGGTAGTTGAGGAAGGTAGCATCGCAATGTTTAAGAAACATTTGGATGGGTACATGGATAGGACAGGTTTAGAGGGATATGGGCCAAATGCAAGCAGGTGGGACTAGTGTAGATTGGACATGTTGGTTGGTGTGGGCAAGTTGGGCCAAAGGGCCTGGTTCTGTGCTATATGACTTACATTTACATTCTGGCTACATAGCAACGATTGTTCTTTCCCAAGCATTCCACGTAAAAACCTTGATTAATTATTACACAGAGTACAGAGTCCTGTGTTACACACTAGGTTGGAACGGACCTCAAGAATGAATCCAACCCTCCTGGCAAACACATACTCCGGAACGAGGTAAAGGATGTCTCGTGCACACAGCAGTCATCTTATAAGATAGGCGTGAGGGTCTGAATGCATGAAGGATCTGATGGGGAGGTCCCTTCTGACTGTCACCAAGCAAGGGAGCTCTGGTGATGAGACATTTTGCCAAATAACTCTGACAATCTGCTTGAGGTACCATCTCACAGGATTCACCTATCACTTGCCAGGCTTTGTGTCCCGTCCCCCCCCCCCCCCCCCCCCCCCCTCCACTGCAATCAGAATGAAGTTGGGTCCCGATCCAAAACGTCGCCTATCCATGTTCTTCAGAGATGCCGCCTCACCCACTGAGTTACTCCAGCACTTTGCATCCACCTATTACTTGCCAGGCTTTATCCCAACCCCACATCTCTTCCATTTTTCTCACCCCTACCGCAATCAGTCTGAAGAAGCGCCCAGGCCTGAAACGTCGTATATTTGTGTTCTCCAAAGATGCTGCCTGACTGAGTTATTCTCGCACATGTTTGCACATATGATCCACCATTTGCTTTTTTCACGGGGCCTC
This sequence comes from Raja brachyura, assembly GCA_963514005.1. The sequence continues at coordinate 130,749,860 of OY740781.1, forward strand.
TATTCCTTTACTATGTATGCCCAAACTGACTAAGCATGTATTACACGCAACTTTATTAAATAAACACATCCCTGCCCAGTCATAATAAGGATAGCTTTGTTACTTAGAAATCCATATCCATTTGTTTGTCATGATATAGCTGATAAGAAAAAATAAGCACATTTTTAATATGCACCTAATTCATTTTGCGTGGCTGATTTTGGTGTTTAGCCAAGTTTCTGTTCTTACACACTTCTGAAACACTTAGCATTAAGTCAATAGCTCCTTGAAAATAGTGACACAGGTGGACAGGGTAGTGACGAATGTATTTTGCTTATCTGCCTTTATAGGGTAGGCTTATATCTGAGTACGAAGTACGATAATGAGTATAGAAGTTGGGACGTCATGTTGCAGATGTACAAGACATTAGTATGACCATACTTGGCGTATTGTGTGCGGTTAAAAATGATGTGTAATGCAAGAAACTGTAGAATTCAACAGGATGTTGCCTAGAAGGAGTGGGGTAGTTACACAGAGAGATTGGTTAGGCAGATTGCTCTCTGGACTGCAGTTTAAATTGTCTCCAATACCTGCGACCGCTCCCCAGCTGATGAGAGAACGGTTCAGTTGCCTGATAACAGCTGGGAAGAAACTAGTCACTGTTATTCTTCAGGACCATACAGTGGAGTAGCAGTAGAGTTCCTGCCTTACAGAGCCAGAGACCCATGTTCAACCCTGACTACGGGTGCTGTCTATATGGTCATTGTATGTTCTCCCTGTGACCGTGTGGGTTTTTCTCCGGGTGCTTCGATTTCCTCCCACGCTCCCAGACGGACAGGTATGTAGGTCAATTGGCTTTGTTAAGTTGTACCAATGGTAAAAAAATTGTTCCTAGTATGTTTGGATTATACTAGAGTGATTGTTGGTTGGTGTGGACTCGGTGCGCCGAAGGACCTGTTTCCACGATATATCTCTAAAGTCGACAGTAAAGTTATTGGAGTACAAAACTAAAAGCCATAGATTTTAGGTGAGATAGGAAATGCTAAAGGAGATCTAAGCAACCTTTCCATAGAGTGGGTTATGGGTACATGGAACGGGCTACTGGAAATGATGGTGGTGGCAGGTACAATTAGAGTGTTTAAAGGAAGATTTGAACAGTAAATGGACAGGAAATAGAGGGACAGGGGCCAGATAAGATAAATGCAGATGAGGTGTAAGCTGACATGAAAAAAAAAACGGGCTGTAGAGCTTGCATCCATGTTAAGTTTCTTCAATGTTCAATTGGATTCAAAAGAACCATTCTGAGGATACACCCTGGGTTTATTTTTGAGGATATTGGCATACGGTCTGCTATACAGGAGTCAGGAAGTCATGATGCAGCTGTATTGGACTTTGGTTAGGCAGCATTTGGAATATTGCATGCAGTTCTGTTCACCCCATTACAGGAAGGATGTGGAGGTTTTGGAGAGGGTGCAGAAGATGTTTACCAGAATGTTGCCTGGATTATTTTGTATTACCTATAAGGGTAACTTACAACCCAACGGTATGAACATTGAATTCTCAATTTTACTTCGGAGTCACGTGTGTGATTCCGTGAAGAAGTCCCGTTAGTGCGCATGCGCGTCATTCTGTCCAACGCATGGCGCAGCGACGGGCTGGAGAGCTTAAACTTTACTGCGATTTTGCTTTGTTCCATAAGGCTGGTTACTGGAGCCAGCAGGAACAATTCCATTATGAAAAAAAACTAAAAGTAAGGCGAGGTGTGCCTTATGGGTAGTAAAAAGACTGCCCTCGGGACCGGCCAGCGGGCGGGCGTTTACACTGGCTCCAGAGACGCCGGCTCCAGAGCGCCGGCAGTACAGCCAGCGGCAGGAACTCCAGTGCCTCAGTGCACTGTGGCCACTCCAGTAGGGGGAAGGCAAAGAAAAAATCATCCAGGCCTGTTGCCTCTGATGAGTCAGGCCAAGAAGACTCCCCTCCTACCAACATAAAGGTTTGGGGATGTCTGAATCAAATGGAACACCCCCTAGAGAATACACAACCATGAGGTGTTCCAGCCAGGGTTTTATATCCCCGGGGTTCCTCAGCAGCTCTCAGCAGCAACCTCTCGCAGAGGTCCATATAGAGAACAGCTATACCTGCAGGAAGAACCATATGCCCATTAATCTGCATGGGGACCCATACCAGCAGCACCAAGTCAAGGGCTGCATGATACCTCCCTTATGCATGAGCCGGGAGAGCCAGGGCAGTATGACTCTGGCCCTGAAGTTGGTGGTATAGTGGAGCACTATACACCAAAGCACACGAGCTTCGCTCCAGGTGTGCCGGAGGTGGTAAATAAATTCACCAAACCGGCTGGAACTGGTGAGGCAATGGAGCAGCACCATGTCAAGGGCTGCATGATATGTCCCTTGTGCATGAGCAGGGAGAGCCAGGGCAGTTGATACTGACCCTGAAGTTGGTGGTAAAGCAGAGGAGTATACCCCAAAGCACAAGAGCTCAGCTCCAGGTGTGCCGGACGTGGCAAGCAAATTCGCCGTACCAGCAGGAATTGGTGAGGCAGAAAATCTGGCCAGAAACATTAATTACATGACTTCTCACCAGTTCCAAGAATTAATAAAGGATGAATCATCCAAACAATATCAGACACCTGTAAATTGTGCATCACTCAGAGTGCCCACTGTGAACCAGTTCATCCGGGGGCAAATGGGTGCAGCCAGGTCGATTGCATGAACCAAGGCTACAGAAAGCCTTAAAACTAATCGGATCAGGCATAGCGGCTTTTGGCGGTCAGTCGAAGGGGCACCACTATCAAACTCACAGCGGACATGTTAGGCCTGCTGGGTAACGCCCACTTTGAGATCAACTGCCTGACGAAAAACAGCATCAAGCCAACTTTGAATCCGAAATTTGCATCACTGTGCAGATCAAAGTCAAAAGAGTTTATTGTCATGTGTCCCTGACAGGATAATGAAAATCTTTCTTTGCATAGCACAACAGAACATAGTAGGCATTGACTACAATTATATACGTAAATACACACATGAATTAATAAATTAATAATAATCATCCAACATAGCCACCAAACTTAGCCGACAGAGGTTCACCTGCACCTCCTCCAACCTCATCAACTGCATCCGCTGCTCCAGATGCCAGCTGATCTATATCGGTGAGACCAAGCGGAGGCTTGGCGATCGTTTCGCCGAACATCTCTGCTCGGTCCGCAATAACCAACCCGACCTCCCGGTGACTCAGCACTTCAACTCCCCCTCCCATTCCGTATCCAACCTCTCAGTCCTGGGCCTCATCCACGGCCAGAGTGAGCAACACCGCAAGTTGGACGAACAGCACCTCATATTCCGCTTGGGGAGTCTGCATCCTCTGGGCTTGAACATTGAATTTTCTCAATTCTGTTAACCCTTGCTGTCTCCTCCCTTGCACTTCTCCCTCAGCCCTCGGGTCCTGGCATTCCCTCTCTCTCTATCTCTCCCCCACCCAAGTCGCACTAGCTTCTCATTTTCACACTACAAACAGCTTACAATGGCCTGTTTCCTTTATCATCAATACTTTTTTGCATATCTTTCATTCATTGTTCTTTATCTCTCCACATCACCGTCTATATCTCTCGTTTCCCTGATCCCTAACCAGTCTGAAGAAGGGTCTGGACCCGAAACGTCGCCTATCTCCTTCGCTCCTTAGATGCTGCTGCACCCGCTGAGTTTCTCCAGCCTTTTGTGTACCCTAGCCACCAAACTTGTTGTTTGGTGAGGTTCTGGCAAAGTAAGTCAAGAACTCAGATGACAAGGCAAAGACTGTCGGTCTTATCAAATCACATTCGACAAGCATGATGCCGCCTCGTCAACCATACCCCTTCAGGTGGGTCACAAACGCTGGTGCGCTGGTAGCTCCCATTACTACACCATTGCAATGCACCAGTGCACATCCCCAACAAAATTTGAGGCAAAAGAATCCAACAACCATGGCGATACAAGCAGTTGGACTTGTCCAGGACATATCCTCTCGAGACCAGTCACCATTAGGGGGAAAATTGCAATTGTTCTACAACAAATGGTACGATATAACATCCGAGGCATTTACACTGGACAGTTTTAGGGGTTTCAAATTGAGTTAATTTTGAATTCCCCAAGCAAAAGTAGTATGTTGGATGTCGAGCCATTCTAAAACCTAGCCCGACTAAACTCCTATGTCCAGTATAAACACTTTTAAATGGAAACTTTCAGTCTGCTAAGCAACTTGTTTCCAAAGGATGTTATATGGGAAGTATAGATCTGAAAGATGCATATTATTCAGTACCAATTCATTGCAATTACCGCAGATATTGAAAATTAGTTGGATGCGACAGAGCTGGCAGTTAAAACTTTGCCAAAATGGGTAAACGTCAACCCTTGCTTGTTTACAAAATTGTGGAAAGCAGTATGGGGGCTACTCCAGGCTCAGAATCACTTGTGATGGCATACTTGGATGATATTCTGATTGTAGGAAACACTCAGGAGGCAGCTGAATTTCTGTTGCAAATACCAAACATATGTTCGAGAGGTTGGGATTCTTCATTCATCCAACTAAATCCAAATTGGTGTCATCTAAGAATCATTGACTATTGGGGTTCATTTTGGATTCAACCAACATATCAGTGACTTTGCCTATGGCCAAAAGTTTAGAAATAGGCCTGCAGCAGTCTGGTAGAAGAACAGCAACCCTCCATCCAACAAGTGGCTAATGTAATTGGGAAATTAATAGCAGCCTTCCCTGGAGTGCAATTTGGGCCTCTACACTATTAGAATATGCAATGATGGTAAGGAACAGGTTCAAAAACGTGCAGGTCATTTCGATAGACCGATGCAGTTGACAGCTAAAGCTATCACCGAGTTGCAAAGGTGGATAACAAATGTCTCACGTTGCTCTAGTAACATTCTGAGCAAACAAGCCTTCAGCTGCTTTACAAACTGATGTGATTGTGTCAGGACGGGGAGCCCTCCGCTCCCGGCCCTCATAGAAACATAGAAAATAGGTGCAGGAGTAGGCCATTCGGCCCTTCGAGCCTGCACCGCCATTCAATGTGATCATGGCTGATCATCCAACTCAGTATCCCGTACCTGCCTTCTCTCCATACCCCCTGATCCCTTTAGCCACAAGTGCCACATCTAACGCCCTCTTAAATATAGCCAATGAACTGGCCTCAACTACCTTCTGTGGCAGAGAATTCCAGAGACTCGCCACTCATATTCGCAAAGATCATCTGGTAGTTCTAGTCTTCTGAGTCTTACTATATCACTTTGACCGTAGTTACTGTGATTTCACGCCACTGCTTTGAAGATTGACGCGCATGCGCACTGGCGGGGCTTCTTCACGTAATCGCTCACCGTAACTCCTCATAAAATAAAGATCAAACTTCAAACTGGTAAGTTCTCATTTAATCTTACTATTTTCTGTAACTTCTACAAAGACCTCCCTTCCCTTCCCCTTTCACCCTCCCAACATCCCCCCCCCCCCCCCACCCCCACCCCCACCCCCTTATTTTCACCCCCACTCCTTTCCTCCGAAATTTGGTTGGCATTGCACCAATCATGAATAGTCTTTCCACTGACTTTATAGCAGGCAACAAAAGCTTTTCACTGTACCTCGGTACACGTGACAATGAACGAAACTGAACTAATCTCTCCAGCTTTCTTGAAATTCTGTTTTATGCCAATTCCCTTCCAGTGAAACTGTTCCGATATGACAGACTTTTCTCCTTGGCTTCTAAAAAAATATACTGTTCTGTTTTGAAAAATAATTCCATGCTCCCTGTGTGATCAGAGGCATAATGGGTGATGACAATGATGAATAACATCACTATGATGAGTACCCACTAGGAACTGGGGAGATCGCTATCACAGCAATAGTCAGCCAAGCTGTGAAACAAACAGTTCATCACTTACAGTAAATGGAGCGATTGATGTCAGTATTGGTTCCAATTAAATGCAGAATGAAGGATTCTAATCAAACAAGAATAATTGATACTGTTGTTGCCCAATCAGTCTGAAGAACTCATGCCCAGAGTAGGGAACTCGAGAGGCAGAGGACATAGGCTTAAGGTGAGGGGTGAAAGATTTAATAGGATTTAATAGGAACCTGAGGGGTGACTTTTTCACACAAAGGGTGATGGGTGTATAAAACGAGCTGCCGGAGGAGGTAGTTGAGGCAGGGACTATCCCAACATTTAAGAAACATTTGGACAGGTACATGGATAGGACAGAGAGATATGGGCAAAAAGCAGGCAGGTGGGACTAGTGTAGCTGGGGCATGTTGGCCGGTGTGGGTGAGTTGGGCAGATGAGCTTGTTTCCATGCAGTATGACTCTATGATTCTATGACGCTAAGGTTCCCGACCCAAAATGTCACCTGTCCATCTTCTCCAGAGATGCTGCCTGATCCGATGAGTTCCCCCAGCACTTGATGTCATATTTTTGTCAACTAACATCTGCAGTTCCTTGATAGAACTCCATTCCCCTACTCTTTAGTTCAGAGATACAGCGTGGAAACAGGCCCTTCGGCCCACTGAATCCGTGCTGACCAACGATCACCCACACACACACCCACACTAGTTCTATGTTATCCCACTTTCGCATCCGACATATTAGGGAGACATTTGTAGAAGCCAATTAACCTAGAAACATGCATGTCGTTGGGACGTGGGAGGAAATCAGAGCACCCGGAGAAAAAATACGCAGTCACAGAGAGAATGTGCAAACTCCGCACAGACAGCATTCATTGTCAGGATCAAACCCGTGTCTCAGGTGTTGTAAGGCAGCAGATTTAGCTCTGCGGCACTGTGCCGCCCTCTTTCCAAGCCTGAAATCAGTGCAATGCAGTAATCAGCCCAATTTCATTTCATGGAGCTGTTTCTTTCTGGATTAAGTGCAAGCAAAAATATAGAGTTGTAGAAAACAGGCCCTTAGGCCCAACGTCCCATGAAATTCATTGCCACAGAAGGCTGTGGAGGCCAGCTCAATGGATCTTTTTAAGGTGGAGATTGACAAATTATTGATTAGTACAGGTGTCAGGGGTTATGGGGATAGGGCAGAAGAATGGGGTTGTAGGATAAAGATAGATCAGCCACGATTGAACGGCGGAGTAGTATTGATGGGCCGAATGGCCTAATTTGGCTCCTATGGCTTATGAACGTGAACTTATGAACTATCTATGTACTTGTTTAAATGTTTCTTAACCATTGTGATAATATTTGCATTTAAATCTGAAGGAATATAGATCGTTAGCGGAACACCTCTTTCCTGCTCCATTGAACATTGGACCAAAGGAAATTACAATTGTTCACTGTTATCAGCATTGCCTGTGTGCTATGATTAGATGTCGTCATTTTTGTTATTTCTTGGTAAACACTTCAATAATTACATGTTTAAAAAAATGTTGTTTTTTTTCATTCTCACCCTAATCCAATAATCCAGCAGTAAGTGTGACAGGATTCAGTGGAAAAACCACCTTCATGCACACTAGGCATGCCTGTGTGAGTAGTCTTGCCATGAACACAAAGTACTGGAGAAACTCAGTGGGTCAGACAGCATCTCTGGAGGACATGGGGTTGTATTCCAGCACTTGGTGTTTTTTTTTTACTAAACCTGACTCCATCAGGAGTCACCCTCTTTAGTCAGAGGGTGGTGAATCTGCGGAATTCAGCCACAGACGGCTGCGGAGGCCATGTCAATGGATATTTTTAAGGCGCAGATTGGCAGATGCTTGATGTGTGTCAGGGGTTATGGGGGAAAGTTAGGAGAATGGGGTGGAGAGGGAAAGATAGATCAGCCATGATCGAATGGCGGAGTAACCTAGATGGTGGAATGGCCTAATTCTGCTCCTATGTTTTATATAATACGATTCGATAAAACTTTATTCATCACCGTAGGGAAATTGGTCTGCCGACAGTCACAACACACAAGTTACACAAAAACTTGAAATTAAATGTAAAAACAAAAAGAAAAAGACAAGCGACCGTTGGGTGGATGCCGTGTGCACAGCGCCTTCACCGGAACAAATGAACGCAGGCTTATCCCCTGGGCAGAGGATTCCAAACTCGAGTGTTCCCCCCTCCCCCTCATCGGGTCCCCATTTGTTCTCCCACCGTCCCTCACGGTGGTCCCCCCATGCCGGGCACCTCCCCCCCTCAAGCTCATCGACCGCGAGGCTCCACTGCCACCGAGGCTCCCATTGCCGCCACCCTTCGGCCCGGACAGGCCTTGCCGTCCGGCTTCACCATTGTCCCCTCGGAGGCCTGTGGGGCGAGTCGGGTCTTCGGTCGTTGTTCTGGTCGGCGGTGGCACAATTGTTCAACGGGTGGATCGGGCCCACGTGGCTACCCGGGACACTCCTGCCGCGCTCACGGCTCCCTGGGACACTCCCGCTGAGCGCGCGGTACCCTGGGACACAAGGACACACAAAGTTATGAAGAGGGGGAGGTCCAGGATTTTGACCAGAAACAGCAGAGACACTGCCAAGTTCCAATAATGGAACAATGTCAATAGTTCAATCGACTTGTCTGTGCCCTTTCTGAAATTATCTGATTGATCCCGTTTCCCGGAAGTTACAATTCAAACCAGGTTTTGTGTGTTAGTTCATACTGAATGCCATATAAATCAGTCTAATTTACACCCAAACCTCTTTTTACAAATGTTATTATCATAGTCCATTGGTGAGGCCACATTTACAGTATTGTGTTCAGTTTTGGTCACCATGTTATAGGGAAGATGTTGTTAAGCTGGAGAGGGTGCAGAGGGGATTAAAGAGGATGTTGCAGGTACTCAAGGTCCTGAGCTATAGGGAGAGGTTGAGCAGGCTAGGACTCTATTCCCTGGAGCACAGGAGGATGAAGGGTGATGTTGTAGAGGTGAAGAGGATCATGAGAGGAATAGAGCAGGTAAACACACTGTCTTTTAGCCAGAGTAGGGGAATCAAGAACCATAGGTTTACGGTGAGGGGGGAACCTGAGGTGCAACTATTTTATATCATGTGTGGTATGTATATGGAACGAGCTAATAGACAAAGTAGTTGAGGCAGATATCACAATGTTTAAAAAGCATTTAGATAGGTATATGGAATGGATAGGCATAGAGGGATATCGGCGAACACAGGCAGGTGGGAGTATTGTAGATGGGGCATGTTGGTCTGCGTTGGCAAGTCGGGCCGAAGGACCTGTTTCCATGCTGTATGACTCCATGACAACTCCATGACATGAGGAAACATATATTTTTACTGACTGGCTTGTGAGTTGAACATCTTCGTAAATCGTCTTTGCACCCTTTACAGCTTAACATCATCTTTCCTATAACAGAGTGACCAAAACTGAACACAACCTCACCAATGTCTTGTACAACTGTAGCATGACCTTCCAACGTCTATACTCGATATTCTGCTTTGTAACCTTCATGCATCCTCGAAAAATCTCTGGGATTTTAATGAAAACTCCTTGAACTTTCCCCAGGGGGTTTTTTGCTTGGGGGTTTCCGCCTACATCTGAAATAAGGGCGGTTTGGTTAATTGTTCTCTGTAATATTCCTCCTAGTGTGCAGGGAATGGATGATTAAATGGGATAACATAGAACTAATGTGAACGGGAGATCAATGGTCGGCCTGGACTCTGTGGGCCGAAGGGCCTGTTTCCATGCTGCATCTTTCAATGCCATTCATTCAGATTTCCGCAGCTGCAGTATTTTGAGGTAGATTAGATGGTTGGTTATTTTCACTTCCCGGTCACTCTGCGTGCCGCGTGTGGCAAGAAGGTTTCCCGGCGAGCCACAGCCGTACCCGCACGGCAGGCCTGGCTCACCCGCCGCGGAACCGGGAACATGCCCGGAGAGGGAAGCCTTCGAGCCCAGCTCCCGCTCACCCCTGAAGACTGGGAATCGCAGAGGAGAATGGAGGGTGGCTGACAATGTACAAAAAGGAGAAGAAGAACAGGGGGGGATGGGGTGGCGTCTTACCTTCCTCACCCTCAAGGAGGCGCCCCCTGAGGAACAAGGGCTGAAGGTGGCCGGGCAAGGAGAGGGACGATGGTTCACCGGACAACTGGAATGGAGGCGATGGCTGCAAAGGGCATCTGTGGCCAACTGAAACTAAGACTGTAAAATGGTGCTAAAATAGCGACTCTTGCATATGGACTCAATTCATAAAATAGTGACTCTTGCATATGGACTCAATCAGCTATCCTGTACATTCTGTACTAACCAGGCGATTGTGCTAATAATCGGAAATAGTCTTGCTGATCTGTATGCAAAACACGTATTTCACTATGCTTGGGTAGACGTGATAATAAAGAAACCATTGAACTGATGAACCATTGATTCGTTTCATTCCACTTTTACTTGTCGTGCTCAGATTTCAGAGTTGGCTGGGCACATCCTTGTTTGTGGTTCCGCCCCCTTCCCTCTTGGAGCAGCTCACTTGGGTTACTGCACGGTGGAAAGAGTATCTGAAGAGTACTGAGGCGAGGGTGACAAGAGACGTTAGCTAGCTGTGAGACCACGGTCCTGTCTTGATGGAACAATAGTCTGAAGTCTGGATTTGATTTCAGCACCTTTCGATACAAGGGAACTGAGCAAAGATTGTACCGCACAGATATCAAAGAGGGTGTAAGTATGAACGTGGATTAAGAGGAATTGTTACGGTGTTGTGAATGTAGTCAGGGTTGATTTGTTAACAATTTGCATGTTAGTGATTTTAACCCGCACTAGTTCATAAGTTCAGAAATTATGGTGGCAGAATTAGGCCTTCAGCCCATCAAGTCTACACCGCCATTCATTCATGGCTGATCTATCTTTCCCTCTCAACCCCATTCTCCTGTCTTCTCCCCGTAACCCCTGGCATCCGTCCTAATCAAGAAGTTCAGATCTCTGTTTGAAACGTGATGTCACATGTTTTAATAGTTTAATGTTATCACTGCAAAGAATCTGCTCAGGAACTGCTTCCTTCAAGTTAGTCAAGTTTATTTGTCACATACATATACAAGATGTGCAGTGAAATGAAAGTGGCAATGCCTGCAGATTGTGCAAAAACTGCAGAACAGAACAGAACAGAATAGTAAGATTAAACAAGAACTTACCAGTTTGAAGTTTGATCTTTATTTTATGATGAGTTACGATGAGGGATTACGTGAAGACCCCGCCAGCATGCATGCGCGACATTCTTCAAAGCAGTGGTGTGAAATCACGGAACAAACAGTCACAATGACTAATATAGTAAGATAAAAAAGAGAACTTCCATACCAGGTGATCTTTATAATAGAGGGTTGGGAGCGGAGGGCACGTAATCCCTCATCGTAACTCCTCATAAAATAAAGATCAAACTTCAAACTGGTAAGTTCTTGTTTAATCTTACTATTTTACTTCGGAGTCACGTGAGTGACTACGTGAAGATTTCAAAGCTCTGTGATTTCATGCCCTGGAAGCTCCATGCTCACACACCGCTAAAGTTGGGATAAGAGGATGAACGTAATTCAGACAAGACACTGGCTGAAAAACAAAAACAGGTATTTATTCATACCAAACAATATAGTCCCAAAAGGGTACTATCTGGCAGTACTTAAAATCCTCCCTGCAAAAGTATCAGGGGAGGTCACGGGTTTAAAGTAAAAGCGGTGGAAGGTCTTTTCGTTCCTCCAACCCGCTGTGGCCAGGATGTGATCCAAAGGTACTTCCATCCTTCTAGCCGCCGAGGTGGATGCTGCCCTGGTGGAGTGAGATTTATAAATGTTAGTATCCACCCCCGCCGCATCCAATACCACCCTTAACCATCTGGAAATGGTTTGCACCGTGACTCTATGATGGGGTTTCTTGTGACTGATGAGCAATGCTGTCTCCGTGCCCCTTAGATTTTTAGTAACTGAGATGTATCGTGAGATTAATGTAACGATACAAAGGCGAGAATCTGTTGGGTAAGCCAGAAACTCTAATGTATGACCAGACACTCCGGGACGATCTTGTTTCAATAGTCCCTGCACATAAAAAGTGACTTTATCACTGGTGGAGGTCATTGCATCCAAATTGAGTTTGTGCAGGGACTGGACCCGTTGTGCCGTGATAAGTGCCATAATCATGACCATTTTGTACGTGAGTTTTGCCAAAGGGAGTCCCGTGATAGGCGTCCATCCTCGTAGCATAGTCAAGACTGTGCTGATATCCCAAGTATGGCTGTATCTAGGCCTGGGGGGATTGGAATTGAATATTCCCCTCATAAATTTGGACACTAGGGGATGTGATCCAATGCCCAATTGGTCACTTCCTTGGCCCAGGTAGGATGATAGGGCACTCCTGGCACAGTTGATGGCACTGTAACTCAAACCCTCATCGAAATGAAGGGTAGCCAAAAATTCCAGCACTTCCGTAATAGTGGCGGTTTCATAAGTGGTGTTGGCTGAGACGCAGAATCCTTCCCATTTTCTGATGTAGGTCAGATACTGCTTCCTTGTGGACTCTCTGCAGGCTGCTGTGATGGTGTCAATGGTCCTGTTGGAGAGTCCGTATCCGTGAAGTGGCCGTTTTAAAATCTGCAAATCAATAGATCCATGCGATCATGACATGGGTGATGTTCCCCTGTAACAGGGTGAATGAGCAGACTTGGTCTTTTGTTCACCCTGATGCAGGGTTCTGTGGCCATCTTCCGTACCATAGGGAACCATGGTTGGGTAGGCCAGTCGGGCACCACCAAAATTCCCGATGCGGAGTCTTGCTTAATTTTCTGCAAGACCCGACTGATGAGGCAGAAAGGGGGAAATGCATAGCAAAATAGATCTCCCCAATGTAGCGAGAATGCAGCCATCGCTACTGCCCCCGGGTCTGGTTCCCAAGCAACATATGTTGGTAGTTGGTGATTAAGCCTGGACGCGAAAAGGTCGATATCTGGTGTTCCATACCGTTCTACAATATCTGAAAACACACTCCGATCCAACATCCATTCTATGTTGTCGTTGAATTTACGTGATCTGGTGTCTGCCACTGTGTTTAGCTTCCCTGGAAGGTAAGTAGCTGATATCCAGATTTCTCTTTGCAGACACCAGTGCCAGATATTGTTTGCCAATTCATCACATGATATCGACTTAATACCGCCCATGTGGTTAATATAGGCTACCACCGTGGTGTTGTCAATTTGTATCCTTATATGGACTTTGTGCATATTAGTGCAGTATGCTTTAAGGCCGTGAAATGCTGCCAGCATTTCCGAATAGTTAATCCCCAAGTTTTTGAAATGGGTTAACTCCTGTGCACTCCATCTACCTCCACAACTAGAGGTAGTGTTAGTAGCTCCCCACCCTTTGGCACTGGCATCTGTTTGTAAGGTGACCGAGGGATTGATGATAGTGATTGGTTTAGAGCAGTTTTGGGCATTGCCCATCCACCAATATAATTCGGCTTTTGCCTTCTCCGGTATTGTCATGGGCCTATCAAAATGGCCAGCATGATTTTTGAGCGCTGTAATTTTTGCTCTTTGTAAGTTTTGGTAATGTAAAGGCCCAAATTGTGCTCCAGGGAATGCAGCTACTATCTTTCCAATCACCCTGGCCACCTGTCGAATGGATGGATCCTTAGTGCCAAAGAGGCTCCTGCAAGCCTCTATCAGGTCCTCCACCTTGCTTGGTGGCAACGTGATAGACATTTGCCCAGAGTCAATGATGAACCCCAAGTACTTCATGGTGGTACAGGGTTCCAATATAGATTTATCTGGATGTATAATGAAACCCAGCTTCTGAAAAAGCTGTTTAGTGGCTGTTACCGCCAAAGTGGCTGTTTCCAAATTTTCCCCCACAATGAGGATGTCGTCTAGATAAGCCATAACAGTATGGTTCTGTTTCCTTAAACAGGCCAAAGCTGGTTTCAATATCTTGGTAAACAATCTGGGTGCTGATGATAACCCATTGGGCAAGGCTTTGTATTGCCATAATTGTCCCATCCAGATAAATTTTAAGTATTTCCTATGATCCTTGTGTATGGGTACTGAATAATATGCATCCTTGAGATCAATGCATGCCATGTAGTACCCATGACCTATTAACTGTATAGCAGTGTCGAAGGTGTCCATTTTGAAATGAATATACTGGACAGAAGTATTCAGTTCAGTTAAGTGAATAATGATGCGGCAACCGCCGTCTTTTTTATTTTTGGTGAATATATTGGACACGAACTCCCGGGGTTCTTTGGTGGCTTTCTCCACTACTCCTTTCTCTATTAACCTAAGAAGCTCAGCATGTTCTGCTGCCTTCTTTTGTTGAGAAAGGATAAATTTCCGGCTAGGGACATGCTGAACCGGAGTAGGGAGTTCGTGAATAAATTCAATTTCGTAGCCCTGAATACTCCTGAGTATATAAGGATCAGAGGTAACAGTGAGCCAATTCTCGTAGAACAAGTGCAACCTGCCCCCCACATACAGTGAATTTAGACAAGATGTGTTTCTGGGGACTCCAGACCCACCTACCTCCATGGTTACTGCCGGTGTTGAGGTCTCTGCCCTTGCTTCCTTGGCTGGTTGGGGGTGTTCTGGGAGTGGCGCATCTTCCAAGAAGGCCGGCCTGGGCCATGGCCTAAAAAAGACCTTTGTGCAGGATTGCCGGCCTTCGAGCTTTCACCACCTGCAGACCTGGAATGGTAACTCTGCCTGGTGGATGTGTAGGGGTGCTGTCTTTGCGGGTAGTGGGGTTTAGGGAAGCCAGGTATCTTTATAAGGCCCAAAGCCTTTGCCTCCTCATCCAGGTCTTTAACCTGCTTAGGGAGATCTTTCCCGAACAGCAGGCTAGGAGGCTGAGTCTTCCCAGGCTTACACAACCCCGCAAACTTGGGGTTAAGCGCCGGCTTTATGATGCTTTTTCTAAAGTTGTTAATCTCGTACTGAGTGCTACACAGCAGAGCCAATGCATCTTGTAATTCCTCCGGCATATCCACACCCACTGCAGTTCTTGCCACTGCCGTAATTCCCGCGGTTAGGAGCTTCAGGATCCTCTGAAGTTTTATCTCCTGTCCTCTGCTCGATGGGCTCATATTCCCCCATATAGGGTTGTTTACTGCAGGGACATTCAATGAACTGCAGTTTTCTGGTGCCATGTATTTATCTGCCGTAGCATTTATGGCCTGTTCCTGCAGCTGGTTTGTTGCCATATAGTTAATACTGGCAGCCAGTTTGGGGTGGATGGGTAAGCCCTTCTGTTCGGGCATGGCATGCTTGTTCACCACATCCATGTAGCCTTCACACACCCCTGACACGGTCGGTGATTCAGCCAGCTCCCCTTCTTCTGGGTCAGCCCAGTTCTGACCCTCAATGCTCCCCTGTATAGAGGGGGAGACATTAGGCAGTCCCCGGTAGGAACCTGCCGTGGGCCTGCTAGTAGGCCTACTGTGATCCTGCCCCTGCATTAGCAGGTCACGTTGGAGCAGCTGCTCCATCATCCGCTCCATGCGGGCAAGACGACCTCCGTCGCTGTCCGCGAACGGGGTGTCCTCGGGACCGGACTCCGCTGAGTCGGCCCCGGCCGACTTCCGGGTGGTTTTCCCGCCCGACCGTGGCGTACCAACGGTCCCAAAGGGCGAAAAGTCGGGAGCTGCAGGCAGAACCTGTAGCTCTGGAGAGGCGGCTCTCTGCTCGCTGCTATCCTTTGCAGCTGCTTTTGCCGCGGCTCTTTTTGATTTTCTTGCTTCCATCGCTGTCGTCGACTCACTCCTCCGGTGAGACTTACCTGGCGCAAGCTATTTAACTTGCGCTGGAGGAGCCCCGCTCCTCCCGACCGTCGCTTCCGCATGCGTACGACGATATGTCGCGCATGCGTGCTGGCGGGGTCTTCACGTAGTCACTCACGTGACTCCGAAATAAAATCAGTATTTACATGTTAGAAAAAAACCCAACAATTTAAAAAGAACACAACACAACAGTAAATTAGTACATTAAATTAGTCCCTGGTGAGATAAGAGTTTACAGTCATGATGGCCTGTGGTAAGAAACACATGATGAGATGTTTCTGAACTTGGTGGTGTGGGACAACAGGTTTCTGTACCTCCTGCCCAACAGTCCTTCTGGAAGGTTCTCCCATCTCCACAGAGGAACTGTCAGAGTGACCATCGGGATCTAAGTCACTTCCCAGACCAAGGCCCTTCTCCCCCGATTGCTCAGTTTGGCTGGGCGGGCAGCTCTATAAAGAGTCCTGGTGGTTCCAAAGTTCTTCCATTTTTAGAATGAAGAGGGGGCCACTGTGCTCTTCAGGACCTGCAATGCTGCAGAAATTGTTTTATACGCTTCCCCAGATCTGTGTCTCGACACAATCCTGTCCGACACAATCCGACACAATTTTGAGTGTCATAGCAAAGGGTCTGAATAGTTATGTAAATGTGATATTTCAGTTATTTATTTTTAATTACTTTCCAAACATTTCTAAACACCTGTTTTCGCTTCTTCATTCTGGCGTATTGTGTGTAGATTGATGAAAAAAAAGAGAATTTAATTCATTTTAAAATAAGGCTGTAACGTCACAAAATGTGGAAAAAGTGAAGGGACCTGAATACTTTCTGAATACACTGTATAGTCCAGGGGTCTCTAATGAGGTTGATGGTAACTCAGGACAGCTCACTATTTGGTGAAAGGATGGTTCGGTTGCCTGATAACAGCTGGAAAGAAACTGCCCCTGAATCTGGAGGTGTGTTTTTTCATACTTCTGTACCTCTTGCCTGATGGGAGAGGGAAGAAGAGGAGGTGACCGGGGTGAGACTCACCTCGATTATGCTGGTGGCCTTGCCGAGGCAGCGTCAAGGGAGGTTGCTTTGCGTAATGGTCTGGGCTGTGTCCACAATTCTCTACAATATTTTGCAGTCTCGGATGGAGCTGTTCCCAAACCATGCTGTGATGCATCCCAATAAAATGCTTTCTACGGCTTATGTGCAGAAGTTAGTGAGGGTTTTTGGGGACATGCCAAATGTCCTAAGCGTTCTAAGGAAGTGAAGGCGTTAGTGTGCTTTCCTGGCCATTGCTTCGATATGGCTAGATTTGTACAAGTGATCTTGCAGAACTACTGCCTGTGAAACACTCAAAGGCTTAATCTGTGAAACCCTTTAATTCTGGACTACACCCAGAACCTTAAGAAATAGATTCTGACAGAAACTCCTCTAAAATTCATTAAATGTCATAAATGCTTTGGTTACATAATTCCTCCATCTTCCCTGTAAAAAAGATCACAAACCTAATCCAACATGATCTTTAAAATCTTTTCACTTCAAGAATGTGAAAAGGCTTGAAACTTGAGTAACTTTCTTAATCTTATAAATCTTAAAATGTGTACATAAGCCAACAAAAGCTTCTTAAATGTTTTGAGGAATTCTTAACCAGCAGAGCTGTGTAGTAAATGCACAGAAAATGCATATCCTGTGTCGTTCCGAATATAATCGCATTGGGTACAATCTATGTACATAAAGACTCCTCTCGCCCTTGTAATGGACTGTTCGAACTACTCCCTTCCGGCAGACGTTACAAGGTCTTCTACGCCCGCACTACCAGACTCAGGAACAGCTTCATTCCCAGAGCTATAGCGGCTCTGAACCGGCCCTGCTGAGTACCCCCCCCCCCCCATGGACTGTCTCCCCCGGCCTCGCACTTTAGTCTGTGTTGATGTTACTGGTCAAATGTTCGTTTTTACAAACCTTGTTCTCGATTGTTGCTAACCAAAATCTCGAAGTTGCAAACCAAATCTCATTGCACTTATGTGTAATGACAATAAAAGATATTATTATTATTATTATTATTATTATTATTATTATTATTATGGACCTGTGTATCTCATTTTTGGCATAACATTTGATTACACTGTCTTTTGTTGACAGAATATTAGAACTATCTTTGTGTTCCTTTAGTAGACAGTCAGGACTTTTATCCCAGCATGGAGATGTCAAAGACTAGAGAGCATAGCTTTAAAGCCCTGTCCCACGGTACGAGTTCATTTCAAGAGTTCTCCCGAGTTTGCCCTGATTCGAACTAGGAGAATAACGGTAATGGCCACTTGTCGGTACTCGGGGCTCTCGTGGACATTTTTCATCATATTGAAAAATCTTCACGAGTCTTCCCGTGCTTACCTGCCGTTAGCAAGTCTTCCCGAGTCCCTGCCGTTAGCGCTAAGAGACGTCCCCGAGCTCTGACGTACCCTTTACGTTCATTCTCCGTGCTTACCACAAGTTTCTTTTAAAACTCGGGAGAGCTTTTGGAATTAACTCACACCATGGGACAGGGCTTTTAAGGAGAGAAGAGAAAGTTTAAAGGCGATATGTTGTGGGTGCCTGGAACGCGCTACCAGGGGCGGTGGTGGAGGTAGATATGACAGTGACATTTCAAAGGATTTTGGAAAGGCATGAGGATATGCAGGGGAATGGAGGGATATGGATCAAGAATCAAGAGTGTTTTATTGTCATATGTCCCTAACAGGACAAAAATCTTACTTACAACGGCACTACAGAAATCTATGTAGTTCAGAGCTTATTTGAGGTCGTAGTGTTTAATAGCCTGATGGCTGAAGGAAAGAAGCTGTTCCTGAACATGGACATTACTTTTTTTGGGGCTCCTGTCTCTTCACGATTGCAGGAGTGAGATGAGAGTGTGGCCAGGATGGTATGGGTCTCTGATGATGCTGGCTGCCTTTTAGAGGCAGCGACTCCTGTAAATGCCTTTGATGGAAGGGAGGTCAGTACCGTAATGGACTGGGCAATATTCACCATTTTTTGCAGCCATCTTTGCTCCTGGGCGTTCAAGCTGCCGATCCAGGCCGTGATGCAACCAGGCAGGGGAGATTAATTGTTCATGTTTAGTGTGAACATTGTGGACCAGATCTGTTCCTGTGCTGTACCGTTCTATGTTTAACATTTTTACATTGCATTCCATGATAGGTTTTAAGATGGCAAACTATAAACTGACATACTTCAAATTGAGAGGGAGAGCGGAAACAGCTCGTTACATTTTTGCATACAGTGGGATAGAGTATGAAGACAACACAATTGAAAGATCAGTATGGGCCAGCTTAAAGCCAAGTAAGTAACATTTAGTGCAATTTTCAATTGTGACGTCTGAAGGAATTCAAGAAAGACGCATTGATGTAATGCTTTTTATGGTGTCCTAAAACACTTCAAAGCAGATGAAGCACTCTTGTAATGTTGTAATCACTATTGTGACGAAGGAAATGGGGCAGTCTGGGTCATAGTCATGCTGCACAGAAACAAGCCCTTCAGCCCATCTCGTTCATGCCAACCAAGATGCCCTAATCCAATCTCATATGCCTCATATGACCCATGTTCCTCGAAAACTTTCCTAATCATGTATCCGACTAAGTGTCTTTTAAATGTTGTTACAGTATCTGCCTCAACTACCTCCTCTGGCAAGTTGTTCCATGCACTCACCACCCACTGCGTGAAAAGGCTGCTCCTCAATTCCTACTAAATCTTGCCTCTCTCATCTTAAACCTATATCATCTACTTCTTGATTTCCTTACTCTGGATAAACAACTGTGCATTCACCCTATTTATTCCCCGCATAATGTGAACACCTCCAAAAGATCATCCCTCAGCCTCCTGAGCTCCAATGAATAAAGATAAACTTTTCTTCTCTGCACATGATCTACATCCCTCCATTCCCTGCATATCCATGTGCCCACATAAAAGCCTCTTAAATGCCACTATCGTATGTGTCCCCACCACCACACTTGACATCATGTTTCAGACAACCAAGACCCTCTGTGTAAAAATGCTTGCCCCTTATTATATAACTATAAAACTCTGTGTGTGTGTGTGTGTGTGTGTGTGTGTGTGTGTGTGTGTGTGTGTGTGTGTGTGTGTGTGTGTGTGTGTGTGTGTGTGTGTGTGTGTGTGTGTGTGTGTGTGTGTGTTCACATCTACTCAAAGAGACGCGCTAACAGGAACATTTTTACATATTCCGGTAGAGAATTACCCCCTGGAGTCCAAAATCAACTTACCTGAAAATTTCCTGCTTTATTTCTTGAGTTATTAATAAAAACCTTCACAAATCCGATCAAAATGTGAATTAAAAATGTCTGGTTTTTTTCAATGATGACGTGACAATGGATCTGCCTGCCGTGCCGTCTGCTCGCACTGCGAGTGACGTCTCCCCATAGAGATCATAGAGCGGAGCCTGCAGCCTGGAGCCGGGCGTGAGGTTCGGGAACCAGCCCCCCAATCCCCTCAAGCTCTACCCCCCTCCCTCTCTGCCTCCCGTGGGGGCAACGGATAGGGGATGGGTGTGTTTTGCAGCCGTAAGCGAGGGACTATTGCGTTCAGGAACCAACCCTCCCCTGTGATGATGCGCCCCCCCTCAGCCCTCAAACTCTACCCCCTCCCTCTCTGCCCCTCCCCGCTCCCTCTCTGCCATCCTCATGCTCCTCACTACCCCCCCTCCCTCTGTGCCTGTGTCTTTCTCTGCCTCTGTGTCTTTCTCTGTGCCTCTGTGTCGCTCTGTGTGCCTCTGTGTTACTCTGTGTGCCTCTATCCCTCTCTGTGCCTCTGTGTCCCTCTCTGTGTCCCTCTCTGTGTCCCTCCCTGTTTCCCTCTCTGTGCGCCTCTGTACCCCTCTCTATGCCTCTGTGTCCCTCTTTGCACCCCTCTCTGTGCCTGTGCCCCTCTCTGTGCCTCTGTGTCCCTCTATGTAACTCTGTGTCCCTCTCTGTGCCCCCGTGTCCCTCTCTCTCTATCCCCCCACCCTCTCTAGCCATGCCCGCTAGTTGGGGGCTATATGTGAGTGGATAGGGTGGGGATGGGGTAAAAGGAGTGAATTAATAATATCGATCTAATATCAATGGGGGTGGTTAGTGTATGTGTGTGGGGGGTGGTTAGTGTGTGTGTGACGCTGCAGGCCGCTCCCTCACCCCGCAACCGCGCGTTGAGGGGACGGGACCCAACGGGTCCTACTTGGTCTATCTTCTTTAAACTTTGCCTCTCTCACCTGAAAGCTGTGCCCTATAGTCGTTGACATTCCCACCTTGTCAATCGGGTTCTGTCTACCAAAGGAAAACAAACATAGCTCTGGATAGGTACAAAACCCTGGAGTTACTCAGTGGGCAGGCAGCATTTCTGGAGAAAAGAAGTAGGTGATGTTTCGGGTCGAGACCCTTATTCAGGGGAGAGGGAAACTGGAGGTATGAAAAGGTACAAAACAAATCAGAGTCGGCAGCGATGGCCAAAGTGCCCACAATATTGCGAGGAATTTTGGGCACCATATCTGAGGAAGGATGTGGTGGCTCTGGAGAAGGTCCAGAGGAGGTTGACAGAAATGATCCCAGGAATGAGTGGGTTAGCTTATGATGAGCATATGACGGCACTGGGCCTATATTCTCTGGAGTTTAGAGGAATGAGGGGGGACCTCATTGAGACGTACAGAATAGTGAAACGCTTGGATAGAATGGATGTGGAGAGGATGTTTCCACTAGTGAGAGAGTCTAGGACTAGAGGTCATAGCCTCAGAATTAAAGGACGTTCTTTTAGGAAGGAGAACTGGAGGAATTTCCTTGGTCAGAGGGTGGTGAATCTGTGGAATTTTTTGCCACAGGCTGAATATATATTTACGGCAGAGATTAACTGGTTCATAATTAGTACGGGTGTCAGAGGTTATCAGGAGAAGGCAGGAGAATAGGGTTGGGAGAGAGAGATAGATCAACAACGATGGAATGGTGGAGGGACTTGATTGGCCAAATGGCCTAATTCTACTCATCTCTCGTATGATGTTATGAATGGTCTACTGCTGGTGAAGGAGGAGGTGATAACGAAGGGATCTGAGCTGAAACTAGAAGAACAACTAGGGTGGGGGAAGGATGGAGAGAGAGGGACTGTAAAATTAGAGAAATCAATAATTATACATCTTACAACCCAGCACTTCTAGAATAATACAATTGTCTAATTACTACCAGAGTTTATGTGCTCCTATTTTCGGAATGATGTGCTTAAATTTATGCCTGGTAAACATACACATCAGCTTTCAAAGTTACCTTGTAAGTACAGTTTTGCTCAACAGAAAACATTCTCAAATGATTGCCTGCACCTATTAGGTTATATTAGTTTAGATACAGCGCAGAAACAGGCCCTTTGGCCCACCGAGTCCGTGCCGACCAGCATTCACTCGCGCACTAGTTCGATCCTCCACACACTAGGGAAAATTTACATAAGCCAATTAATCTACAAACTTTCACATCTTTGGAGTATGTGAGGAAACCAGAGCACCCGGAAAAAACCCACAAGGTCACAGGGAGAACGTACAACTCCCTACAGACAGCACCCGTAGTCAGGATGGAACCCAAGTGCTGTAAGGCAGCAACTCTACCGCTGTGCCACTGTGCGCATGTTTATATGTTTAAATGTATTTGCATTTGGGATATATTTTATCAATTGCAGAACATGTGTGGGGAATTTTCTCAGTTTAATACTTCGACGGTTAGCATCATGCCTTTCAGGGAAAACATTGTACATATGGATGGGATAGATTTATAATGTTGTATAATGTTATTTACTCTTATATATTTCAATTGGCAGCTTAGTCGTGTGGGGTTCCTGGCGTATGTTTGATTTAAGCACTTTTTGATTTACGCAGTGTTTTTCAAGCCCATAGCCTCCACGTAAAAAACGCAAGGAGCATGTATATAAAAAAAGCACTGGGTACACTCATATCATTTGAAATATATCTGGGCAGCTGATTCACCGTGATGTACAACGCTATGTGGTGGCACGGTGGCGCAGTGGTTGAGCCGCTGCCTTTCAGCATCAGAGACCAGGGTTTAATCCTGACTAGGGGTACAGTCTGTTCAAAGTTTGTACGTTTTCCCTGTGACTGCATGGGTATTCTCTGGGTGTTCCGGTTTCCTCCCACATTCCAAAGCCATGCAGGTTTGGAGGTTGATTGGCTTCAGTAAATTGTCCCTGGCGTGTAGGATAGTGCTAGTGTATGGGGTGATCACCGGACATTGCAGACTCGGTGGGCCGAAGGGCCTGTTTCCATGCTGTATCCCTGAACTAAGCTATGGGCCATGTGCTGATGTAGGGTTTGAGACAGAGTGGATAGCCTTCTCAACAACATAATGTAGTGGATAGAAAGGCCGTTTTATCCCTTCTCGTTATGCATACCAAATTTTAAAGTCAAGCTTGCCTTGGCTGTTTAGCTGTGTGGTTTCATTCAAGGATAATGGTTTTGGAACGGGTGAGATATATCCTTCAACCATATTACTGATTTGTAACATCATCCTGTGCAGCGCACTCTTGTTGCCCTCAACACCATTAATACTAAAGCAAAATACTGACGAAATGAGGAATTACATATCAGAAAATGTCAGATCTCTCCAGGTGGCACAGTGCCACAGCAGTAGATTTGCTGCCGTACAACGTCAGAGATCCAGGTTCCATCCTGATTATGGGTGCTGTCTGTATGGAGTTTGTATGTTCTCCCTGAGACCGCATGGGTTTTTTCCGGGTGCTCCGGTTTCCTCCCACACTATAAAGACGTACAGATTTGTAGGTTAATTGGCTTCAGTAAAATCGTAAGTTTGGCCCTAGCGTGTAGGACAGTGCTAGCATATGGGGTGGTCGTTAGTCGATGGAGACTCGGTGGGCCGAAGGGCATCTTCTTATGCTGGATGCCTAAGGACTCTCCTGGTCAGGGAGTTCCTAGAAAAATTGAAAATTGATCTTTGTTATGAGTGAGTTTTCGGAATTGAGACAGATAATAGCACCTCATATTCCACTTGGGTAGGTGACAACCCAACGGTATGAACATTGAATTATACCGTTTTAGGCAAAATCTCCCCCCTCCCCCGTGCCTCACTCGGGTGCACACCTATTTCTCCCCCAATCCCACCCTCTATTCCCCTTCCATCTATATCCTTCCCTCTGCCTTTACATTTCACTGCTCTACTCTCCGTAGCTGACATCCTTCTGTCTGCTTTTCATTTGTAGCCTTTGTCCACCCATGTACCAACCAGACCTTCCTCACTTGCCTGGATTTGCTCCCGCTTCTCTTTCCCAGCTTTCTCCACCCCCAACCTCCATCAATCTGTAGGAGGGTTCAGACTTGAAACATCACCTACCTTTGTCCTCCAGAGATGCAGCCTGACCTGCTGTGTTACTCCAGCACTTTGTAAACCTGCATCTACAGTTCCTTAAGTCTTCGTTATCAATGGTCAATGTTTCTTTGATTGTCACCAACTAGACTCAGAGGGACATGTTGGGTCCCAGTCACATGGGAGGCCTGGTCCCCTCCAATGCAGCCCATTCCCCAACGCAATATTCCACCACTCACCTGTTCCCCCAACGCAACCAGTTCCCCCAACGCAACCCGTTCCCCCAAAGCAATGTTCCACCACTTTGGGGAGGGGGTGTGGGGGAGAGGGGGTGTGGTTGATGGGGGGTTTGGGGAAGGGGGGGCTGTGGGGGCGGGGGGGGGGGGGTGTGGGGGACGGGGAACCTTCCAAACCTTCATAACTTTTGTACTATTTCACCGATCGGAAAACCATTTTTTGACTTGCAGCAGAGGAGAATGGTGAGAGGTGGCGAAAAATCATAGCGCTGTGGGGGATCGTTTTTGTGCAAATTTAATTACAACGCAGACAGGAAGTGGTCAAGATGAGAGTTTTAGTAATATATAGATAGGTGGTAGAGTGAAATAAATCTTTTGCATGTAGATCAGTGGGATTACTGCCATACATAAAGATAATCACTGATTAAGTACCCCATGCACAGAAACAACCCACTGAGTACATATGCAAGAGCCGACAGATTTAGGTGTCATTTTACACAGTCCAAGATTCATCTGGCCATATTATTCTAGTTTAAAAGATGATGTTACAGACCAGTGTGTATGATATAGTGTCCAATATCTTGATGATGTAGAGAATGGATTTAACTGGTCTGTGTGACTCGTATTCCAGCTCTGCTGTTTAAACAGCTTCCAATTCTGAAGATGGATGAAATTGAACTGAACCAGAGCACTGCCATCGCGAGGTACCTGGCCAGAGAATCAGGTGATGGTCATCTTTTCTCCTTCACCACCTGTATTTATGTGTTGATGCAGCAGTGTGGAATGTACAATGTGATCTCGTTGACACTGACACATAGTCAAAGAACCCAATTATTTACATTCCTCCTTTTTAATTCTTTTAGCTCACAAGTGTGTAATCACGATCTCCCAACCTACCTTGTAGTGAAGCAACTCAGAGGGGCAGGCAGCATCTCTGAGGAACATAGATAGGTGACATTTTGGGTCAAGACCCTTCTTGTTGGGCGTTGGAAGAATTCTGGAAAAGAGGTGGGGTAACGCCAACTTTGTTCCCCACCTTTACAATCAGTGTGAAGAAGGTTCCTGACCTGACATGTCACCTCCCCAAGTTCGCCAGTGTTACTGACTCACCCGCTGAGTTACTCCAGCACTTTGTGGGTCTTTTAATGAACTAGCTTCTGCTGTTTGTTGTATCTCTATCTTGTGGCCCTTACACTTTTTGTTTTGCACGTCTTCTGTAACAGTAACACCATAACAAGTTCCATAAGATCATAAGTGATAGGAGTACAGGCCATTCGACCCATCAAGTCTTCTGACCACCATTCAACCATGGTTGATCTATTTCTTCCGCCTAACCCCATTCTTCTGCCTTCTCCCTATAACCTCTGACACCGTACTAATCAAGAATCTATCTATCTCTGCCTTAAATATATCCACTGACTGACTCCAGTCCACAGCATTCTGAGGCAAGGAATTCCACAGATTCACCACCCTATGACTAAAGAAATTCCTCCACATCTCCTTCCTAAAAGAACGTCCTTTAATTCTCAGGCTATGACCTCCTAATGAGTCCTAGACTCTCCCAATAGTGGAAACATCCTCTCCACATGCACTCTATCTAAGATTTTCACTATTCTACACATTTAAATGGTTTCCCCCCCTCATTGGTCTAAACTCCAACGAATGTAACTCCAGTGCCATCAAATGCTCATCATTTGTTAAGTACATGGAGTAAATATCACCAATAACTTGTCCTGGATCACCCATATTGAAGCTACACCCAATACCTCTACTTCCTCAGAAAGCAGGGAATTTGGCATGTCCCCAAAAACTCTCACCAACTTCGACAGATGCACCTTAGAAAGC
Source organism: Raja brachyura (assembly GCA_963514005.1). Next base: position 130,775,985 of record OY740781.1, read on the forward strand.
AATTTATCGGGGTGCATCACAGCATGATTTGGGAACAGCCCCATCCAAGACTGCAAGAAATTGCAAAGAATTGTGGAAGCAGCCCAGACCATCACATAAACCAACCTCCCTTCCATTGACTCCATTTACATTCCCTGCTGCCTTGGCAAGGCCACCAGAATAACTAAGGATGAGTCCCACCCTGGCCACTCCCTCTTCTCCCCTCACCCATCAGGCAAAAAATATAGAAGTGTGAAAACACACACACACAGATTCTGGGACAATTTCTCCCCAGCTGTTATCAGGCAACTGAACCATCCTACCAACAACTAGATGGCATTCCTGGTCTACTATCTACCTCATTGGAGACCTGCGGATAATCTCTATCTTTGATTGGATTTTACTGGCTTTTTCTTGCACTAAGCGATATTCACGCTATTCCCTTTATCCGTATCATGTATTCATCATGTATTATCTTTCCTCTGACTGGTTAGCACACAACAAAAGCTTTTCACTGTACCTCAGTACATGTGACAATAAACTCAACTAAATAACACTGTAACACTATTTGCTGCACTTAAGTAATTTCCCTATTGCAGTACCCGTGGATGGTTGTGAATGGTTAATTGCACTCATGCATGGAAACAAGTTCTTTGGTCCACCCAGTCCACGCTGACCATTGATCACCTTTAGTTAGTTCTATGTTACCCTACTTTTGCATCCACTCCCTACACGCTAAGAGCATTTACAGAGGCCAACTAACCGACAAACTCGCATGTTTTTGGGATGTGGGAGGAAACCGCAGCAAACCCACGCGGCCACAAGGAGAACCTGCAAAGGCCACACAAACAGCACCCGAGGTCAGGATCAAACCCGGGTCTCTGGCGCTGTGAAGCAGCAGATCTATCAGCTGTGCCTCTGTGCTGCCTTAAAGATTGATGGCAGAAGTTTCTGAATGTTGAGTTGGGAGGTCATGTTACAGTTGTACAAGACTTTGGTGAGGCCACATTTAGAGTATTGTGTCCAGTTTTGGTCCCCTGCTACAGATAAGATGTTGTCAAGCTGGAAGGGGTGCAGTGAAGATTTACTAGGATGTTGGCAGGACTTGAGGGCCTGAGGTATCGAGAGAGTTTGAGCAGGCTGGGACTCTATTCCTTGGATCGCAAAAGGATGAGTGGTGATCTTACAGAGATTGGTATGATCATGAGAGGAATTAATAGGGTAAATTCACAGGTATTTTACCCAAACTGAGAACCAGAGGGCATAGGTTTAAGGTGAAGGGGGGAAATAATTAATAGGAATCTATGGTGCAACTTTTTTCACACAAAGGTTAATAGTATATATAACAAGCTGCCAAAGGAGGCAGTTAAGGAAGGTAAATCACAATGTTTAAATAATATTTAGACAGGTACTGTAGGTACATGGATAGGACAGATGTAGAGGGATATGGGCCAAATGCAGGCAGGTGGGATTAGTGCAGATGGGACATGGTTAGTTGGCGTGGAGCAAGTTAAGCCAAAGGGCCTGTTTCCACACTGTATGACCTTAAGCAGATTCTAGATTGTAAAGGATAGGAATAGATTTGACTGGAATAACATGCAAAGTTTTTCACTGTATCTCAATGCACGTGACAATAATAAACTAATACTGTTGACGTTCTTTCTTAGGCCTAGCTGGGAAAACCAGTATTGAGCAAGCTCAAGTGGACGCCATTGTGGACACAATAAATGACTTCATGAACCTGTTTCCTTGGACTGAGAGAAATGAAGCTGTTAAAGTAAGACTGAGTTTTGAACTTTGCAGAATGCCACTGATGTTGAGAACAAAATTATTAAAGGGCACTTCTTCTACTGATGGTCAAATGTTGGCTTTCAATCTGCTCAGTGGGGATGTTTAGTTTAGTTTAGAAACACAGTGTGGAAACAGGTCCTTCGGCCGACTGAGTCCACACCACCCATACACTAGTTCTATCCTACACACTAGGGACAATTTATGGTAGTCAATTAACTTACAAACCTGCATATCTTTGGAATGTGTAGAGGGGAGGGCAAACGGAGCACCTGGAGAAAACCCATGCGGTCACAGGAAGAACATGATTAATATAAAATAGATACAGATAAATATAAGCAGCAAAAATTAAATGAATCAATTATGTTTATCTGTGAATGTTGCGTATACGTGCACTGCGAGCTTCTTCTAGCTCCTCTAGCTGCACAATTCACAACTATAAACTTTTTTCTCACACCTTCTGTCTTTTCATCTCTGGCCTTTGTCCAACCATCTCCCTATCAAAAAACTCCTTTGTCTGTGTTCACCTATTACCCGCATCCTTTGACCTGATCTTATAGAGGCGTATAAAATCATGAAGGAAATAGACATGGGAATAGATACACAGTATTTTACTTCCGGTAGGTGAATCAAGAATGAGAGGGCTTCGGATTAAGGTGAGAGGGAAAGGATTTAATGCAAACCTGAGAGGCAACTTTGTTTTACTAAAATATTTTTTATTTACTTACATAGAAACGTAGAAAATAGGTGCAGGAGAATGCCATTTGGTCCATCAAGCTTCCACTGCCATTCATTGTGATCATGGCTGATCATCCACAACCCGTGCCTGCCTTCTCCCTATATTCCTTGATTCCGCTAGCCCTAAGAGCTCTATCTAACTCTCTTTTAAATTCATCCAATGAATTGGCCTCCGCTGCCTTCTGTGGCAGAGAATTCCACGAATTCACAACTCTCTGGGTGAAAACATTTGTTCTCATCTAAGTTTTAAATGGCCTCCCCTTTATTCTTAGACTGTGCCCCCTGGTTCTGGACTTCCCCATCATTGGGAACATTTTTCCTGCATGGAGCTTGTCCAGTCTTATAATTTTATACGTTTCTATAAGATCCCCTCTCATCTTTCTAAATTCCAATGAATACAAGCCCAGTCTTTCCAATCTTTCCTCATATGATAGTCCTGCCATCCCGGGGATTAACCTCGTGAACCTACGCTGCACTGCCTCAATAGCAAGGATGCCCTTCCCCAAATTAGGAGACCAAAACTGCAAACAATACTCCCGATGTGGTCTCACCAGGGCCCTATACAACTGCAGAAGGACCTCTTTACTCCTCTACTCAAATCCTCTCGTTATTAAGGCCAACATGCCATTAGCTTTCTTCACTGCCTGCTGTATCTTCTGTGTGGGACCTTATGATCCTCTCAAAGAATATCTCCCTCCTAGTCAATTTTATGTCGCATCACAGATACCGCTCAAAATACTTGTTTTACTTTTATCGGCGACATTAGCTGTCTCTATTTAATCTAATAATAGAATAACCTTGCATCAAAACTGGTCTGTCTGACACAAACAGAAAGGCATGGTTATCTGAAATACAGGCCCATCACCGATTGTCCGGCAAACGTATCCAGAGGCTTTCTGGATTATCCATTTTGCTAGACCAACAGAGGTCACGGCCTCCGAGAAGAGTCAAACGGTACCAGAACCGTCCGCCATGGGTGTTGAGGGGCTAAGGCACCAGCCTGCAAAGTCGGCCTCAGAAGTCTGATATGGGAACGGATCTGCTAGCTCCGGTCAGACCCGAGTTCCAGCCGATTGGCGCTGAAGTCCCAATGAGGTTGAGATTGGACGCCTCACCCGACTAGGGGGAAGTTCCGGGTGGGTGGGTGGGGAGAGAAGTGCGTTCTCGTAATTTTGCCCAGATTACAGGAGGTGAAGGACCACCCATTGCCGGAAAATTGTGGATGGTGAACATGTAGTTGAATAAAATATACTGCCCTCACTTTTGCAAATTTGTACCATGGGACCACATGGCAGAACTTAGCAGGGGTGCCCCGAACCTCCACAATGTCCCCTCCCCCCCATCACATCTTTAGACCTTCATTCACTCATTGAGTTTTGATCAGAACCTCAAGTCATTGACCCTACCAGCTGCTCCACTGTGCCACCATGTTGCTGCCTCACTCTCCTGTATCATTGCTTCCAGACACCTCTTGGGGCTTCTTATTGTTATATCAGCTCCTTATTAAGAAAGGAATGCAGCAGCCTATTCTGTGACTACCTCCTCAGTTAGTTTGAGCATCCAACCTTTCAATGTCTCGGCACGCCTTGTTTCATGTCTTTTGGTCTCATAAGTTCATTTTCATATGTTATAGGAGCAGAATTAGGCCATTCAGCCCATTAAGTCAAGTCTGTCATTCAATCATGGCTGATCTATCTTTCCCTCTCAACGTTCTCCTGCCTTCTCCCCATAACCCCTGGCACACTTACTAATCAAGAATCTGTCAATCTCACCTTAAAAATATCCATTGAGTTGGCCTCCTGTGGCAACGAATTCCACAGATTCAACACCCTGTGACTAAAGAAATTCTGCAGCTGTGCTCCCTGGTCCTAGACTCTGCCACTAGTGGAAACGGGGAACTGATCTTGAAATGCTTCCAGCTCAAACATTACCTTTGTCCATTGAGTAAATAAATCACATTTAATTTATAGTCCAAGCTGGTTGTTTATTTGCATGATATAACAACTTTCTACTTTCCAGCAAAAGATGAATGAAGATATTGTCACCAACAACATACCTATACTTCTGAATGGTCTGGGTAAACTCCTCGGGGACCAAAACTGGTTTGTTGGCAACTCAGTGAGTATAACCTAATGAGCTTTAGAACATAGAACTTGCTGGCAGAACAGTGCAGCACAGGAACAGGCCCTTCAGCCCAGCATATCCATGCCGAACATGATGCCAAATTAAACAAATGCTCTCTGTCTGCATGCGATCCATTCCCTGCATACCCATATGCTTATAGATCAGAGTACTGCACAGTCTCTTGTCCAGAATAAGGGAATCAAAAACCAGAGGACATAGGTTAAAGGTGAGGGGGAAAAGTTTTAATAGGAGCCTGAGGGGTAACATTTTCACATAGTGGGTGGTGGGTGTATGGAATGAGCTGCCGGAGGGGGGAGCTGAGGCATGATGGTTGGCGTGGCCAAATTGGGCCGAAGGACCTGTTTCCACACTCTATGACTCTACCCAAATGCCTCTTCAAAGTCATCATGGTTCATGCCAGCCTCCACCTCCATTCCTGGAAGCACTTTCCAGGCACTCACCACTCTCTGTAAAAAGAAATTGCCCTGCACATCTCCTTTACCCTCTCACCTTCAAACTCTTAATCCGCTGCAAGAAGGCAGAGAAGTCCAGCGACACTTTGCATGCTGTTCCCAGAAGTGGATCTGCTTGCGTTTATTACAATCACTCCACTTTTTAAAATCGTTATCTCTTAATACTGTGATCCCCTTGATTGTAATCATGTATAGTCTTTACACTGACTGGATAGCACACAAAACAAAAAAACTTTTCACTGTACCTCGGTACGTGCGACAATAAATAAAACTAAAAATTAAACTGTGCCCTTTATTCTTTCATATCCCTAAACTTGGAAAAAAGATTCTGACTGTGTATCCTATGTATACATCTCATAACTTTATACAGTTCATCAGCCGCTGGCGCTCCAGCAAAAACAATTTAATGATTGCGGCAATCATTTGTGGCAACAATTTAATGGGGGCAGAGCAGCTTTAGAGTTGCTGCCTTACAGAGCTAGAGGCCCAAGTTCGATCTTGACTACGGGTGCAGACTGTACAGAGTTGGTACGTTTTGCCTGTGACCGTGTGGGGTTCGTAGGGTGCTCTAGTTTCCTCCAACACTGCAAAGGTGTACAGTTTGTAGGTTAATTGACTGCGATAAAATTGTAATTTGTCCCTAGAGTGAAGGATAATGAGAGTGTGCAAGTTGATCACTGATCGGCATGGACCCAGTGGGCTGAAGGGCCTGTTTCCACACTGTATCTCTAAAGTCTAAAGATTGCTCATGCTCAAATTCTTTAACTTTGCGAAAAGTAGTTTTAGTAATACTTTTACTTCTAGGTTACCTGGGCAGATTTTCACTGGGCTGTCTGTTCAATCACCCTCAGCAATCTAAATGCCGACTTACAGAGCTATCCTACATTATTAGCCTTGAAAGAACGTGTGGAAGCTCTCCCTCAAATTGCAGCCTGGATAGAGCGGAGACCAAATACTCCACTGTAATGTTACTGCATCAGTTCTCCGGAGAAATCATTGCAGCACTTAATTGGATTTCAGTTTTACGGACGACAGTATCATTCTTCAAGCAAGTATTTTTAAATTGCCAGCGCCTGTCTTGATCTTGCAATCATTGCTATAGATTTCGAAGATACAAGCTTTGAGTTTATAATTTGTTAGGCTGTTAGGGAAGCAGTTCTAAAGGTTTGGAATTCCTTCCAGTAGATGAGATCGATATGTTGAGCTAATGGAGGAGTGTGAAGGACCTGATAGCTTGAAAGGGCATCTTTCCCCGGAATGAAGCTGAACTAAAGCTGATAGAGCTGCTGCCTCAGTGCCAGAGACCCACGTTTGACCCTGACCTTGGGTGCTGTCTGTGTGGAGTTTGCACCGGGCATGTTTTCTCGTGGGGCTCTGGTTTTTTCCCACATCCAAAAGACGGGTTTGTCGGTTAATTGGCCTCTGAAAATTGCTCCGAGTGTGTAGGTTGGATATAAACGTGGATAACATAGAACTAGTGTGAATGGATGATCAATGGTCAGCGTGGACTTGGTGGGCCAAATTTGTATGGAGATCCATGTTGTATCTCCAAACTAAATTGTTATCACTAAATGGCCTAAATGGTCATATTTTGTGCAACGTTAGGTAGTATCTCTTCAAAAAGCACAGTGCAAATCAATATCCTTCCCACAAAAGTAGACAGGATTTAATGGAATGATTTAGACCCGAGTGATAGATTATTGCTGGTAGTTGTGGACTTAGAGACTATAAGTCAGATGCAGATCGACCTCAGGAGACGATTCAAAATGCTGGAGTAACTCAGCAGGTCATCACTAGAGAACATGGTGAGGCAATGTTTCGGGACAGAATCATTCTTCAGACTTGAGTCACCTCAGGAGATCACTGGCATTCAGCGACACAGTAACAGGTGGGACAATTGTCAGCCTGGTTTTTTATGCGACTTCTGGTTACATCTACTTATGGGACATTACCTTCTTGATCTCAGAATGAAAGATTTGAATTAATAATTTAGACAATGGAATCAGAACCACATTAAAAAAAATTGCAGATAGTACTAAATTGGGTTTACGAAAAATTGCCAGATCACACGATATTAGTTAACTTGCAGAAAGTTAACTTATGGAATTCCCTGCCACAGAGGGCAGTGGAGGCCAAGTCACTGGATGGATTTAAGAGAGAGTTAGATAGAGCTCTAGGGACTAGTGGAGTCAAGGGGTATAGGGAGAAGGCAGGCACGGGTTATTGATAGGGGACAATCAGCCATGATCACAATGAATGGTGGTGCTGGCTTGAAGGGCCGAATGGCCTCCTACTGCACGTATTTTCTGTTTCTGTTTCTAATAAACATGTTGGAAATAAATTTAAGTGATAAATTACACTTCTGTTTTGCAAAAATAAACAAAATAAAATTCAAATGGGATCTTGACATGCATTGATATTGGTTTATTATTGCCCTGTGTACTGAGATAGTGATAATTTTTTTGTTTGTATATTATCCAGACAAATCATACTATACATGAATATAATCTCAAGTACAACAAGTATTGCAAAGAGAGAAATACAGGATACAAAAACTTGATTGGATTCCAAGATGCTGCCCAACCCAGGGGGCTGTGTGCTGCTATCAGAAGTGGATCTGCAATCATGCATTACAATCACTCCACTCTTTTAAATCTCTACTCCAATCTGTACACTGTGGGGGGCTCGATTGTAATCGCGTATTGTCTTTCCGCTAACTGGTTAGCACGTAACATAAGTTTTTCACTGTACCTCAGTACATGTGACAATAAACTAAACTCAACTTGAAACACGTACCACCAAATTCAGGGAGAGCTTCTTTCCTAATACTATCAGACTACGGAATGCAAAATTCAGAATAGTGTTATAGCGTTATAACGTCGGTTAGAGAAAGTACATGTTTTAAAAAGTGCATGCTTCACAATGAGATAAGTTGGAGAACGGATCTACATCCCAGCTTCTGGGTGGACTGTTCGGTAGTCTGATAATAGCAGGGAAGAAGCTGTTTCTAAATATGGTGGAATGTGCCCTGACGCATTATGCCTGACATGAGAGGGGGACGTATGGGAATGACCAGAGTGAAAATCGTCTTTTCCAAGCCAATAAAAGTAGCAGTGAAGACAACCCAACCCTAACCCTGTTTCCACACTGTATCTCGAAACCTAGCAATACAGAATGGGGAAGAGCAAAACTCGAACCCATGAAAGTAAACCTCCAGAAATCAAATAGGAAATTCAGAATGCCTGTTGAGATGAGAATGCAGAGCACTTTGAGATGAATAACATGTGTAATAAATACAGGCACTAGATAATTCCAAAATTATATGGAATATGTCTAAAATTATTTAGGCAGATATACATCTATATGTGTACATTTTCTGCCAAAAAGTATAACAGTAACAAGGCTGCTTATTCATCCAAGCAATTCTACATGTGTAACTGATAAAATATTGTATAATAAAGGCATCTTTACAAATATATTTTTCAGTTGTGATTCTTAAAGATAAGCTATTATGCTTACCTGTTTATTTAATCACATATCAGGACATCGATGAGGTTATGTAGCAGCTTTATAAAACTTAAATGATATTGAGTAAACTTTGAGGGATTGAGTGCACTTCTGACCCCCCAACCCCCAACCCAACAAGGACCTAACTCCCCAACCTAACAAGGACAAGGCTTTGGAGTGGTTTATCAGAACAGTACCTGGATTAGAAGGTATTGGCTATAAGGGGAAGCTGGACATTTTCTGGATTGTTTTCTCTGGAACACAAGAGGCTGATAGAAGTGTATAAAATTATGAGATACTGATAAGGTAGACAGACAATATAAAGCTGGACCATCATTGCCTGTGGCAGATTGTGTTTTCTCAGCTGCCGCAGGAAGTATTTCCTCTGTCGAGCACTGTCTGTAGAGTTTGTACGTTCTCCCTGTGACTGCGAGGGCTCTCTCTGGTTTCAAGGTCCGTGTATTATCACATGTACCAATTAAGATACAGTGAAATTCAAATTAGCATCCAGCCATACTGAAAAAAGCAACATGACACACAACTACTTAAAAAGTTAACATCAACATCCACCATAGCAGATTCCCCAAGTCCCTCACTGTGCTCAAAGGCAATAAGGTCCTATCTCTTTCTCCTTTATTCTCCCGCGGTCGGGGCAGTTGAACCATCCAGTAGGGGCGATCGAAGCTCCCGCTGCTTGGGACTCCCCGATATCTGTCTCTAACCAGAGATCGCAGGCTCCGCGATGTTAAAGTCCCGCAGGCTCCCACGGTTGGACCCTCAAAAGATGAGCCCCGACAGGGATCGCAAACTCCATGATAGTAATTCCGCAGGCTCCCTCCAATCTCGAGCAAAGGCCGCCAGCTCCACGATGTTAGGCCGCATTGCGGATGGAGATATGATACGGAAAAAAATCGCACCTCCGTCGAGGTAAGTGATTAGAAAACGTTTTCCCCAACCCCCTTCCCTCACATAAAACTAGCTAAAGAACACTAAAAAACATACATTTAACACATACAAAACAGACACAAAGGTCTGACAGATTGTTGGCCAGGCAGCCATTGCTGGCACCACCCATATTCCAAAGATGTAAGTTAATTGGCTTCTGCAAATTGTAGGATAGACCTGATGTATGGGTAATTGCTGGTCGGCGCGGGCTCAGTGGGCCGAAGGGCCTGTATCCACTATCCTTTAACTCGAGGGCATAGCTTTATGGTGAGAGGGGAAACGTTTAAAAGGACAACCGGGGATGGTGGTGGAGGAGGCAGATACAACAATGGCATTTAAGAGGCTTTTAGAAAGGCAGATAGATATGCAGGGAATTTGGGATATAGATCACATGTAGGCAAAAGAGATTAGTTTAATTTGCCATCATGGTCGGCAAAGGCCAAAGAGTATTACGGCACAGGAACAACCCCTGTGCTGTGTGTACTTCCAGAAAAAAATAATTCAACAGGTGACACAGAAGTTTGAAAACACATACCTTCAGATTCAGGGACAGTTTCTTCCCAGCCATTATCAGGCAATTGAACAGTCCTCTCACCAACTAGAGCGGTCCTGACCTCCCATCTACGTCATTGGAGAGCTTCAAACTATCTTTAATCAGATTTTATCTTGCACTAAACATTATTCCCTTTATCTTGTATCTGTACACTCTAGACGGCCTGATTGTAAACATGTATAGTCTTTCCACTTACTGGATAGCATGGAACAAAAGCGCTTTTCACGGTACACATGGTAATAATAAACTAAACCAAAATACAAGTCAGTCATACAGAACAAATAATTCATTTGGCCAACTGAGTAGGTGTCAAGCATCCACCATGTTAACCTGACACAAATCCAGTGATTTTGTTATTCTTTCCATATTCCCATCACCACATTTGTCCCGACTCTATCACTCGCTGTCACTGAGCAACTTAGTATTGCCAATTAGTGTACCAACTCCCTTGTATTTGGAATGTGGAAGGAAACTGGAGTACAAAGAAACCAATACAGTCACAGGGAGAACATGCAAACCTTACATAGACAGAAACCGAGGTAAGGATTTGAACGTGCACTGAAGCAGCAGCTCTATTAGCTGTGTCAATTTATCACCCCAAACCTCCGCAAATTGGCAAAGGCCATTCAAATGTCGGATACAGGCAACTAAAAAATGCATAGTTGTACAAAAAACGACTAAATAATCTGTGAACCACTTTGTAAAGACAAGGAACTGCTGATTCTGGTTTTAAAAAAGTTAGGTGACGTTTCGGGTCGGGACCCTTCTTCAAAATCTGAAGAAGGTCCCCGACCCGAAACGTTACCTACCCAGTCTGAAGAAGGGACCAGACTCGAAAGGTCACCTCTCCATTTTCTCCAGAGATGCTGCCTCACTCACTGAGCTACTCCAGCAATTTGTGTCTTTGAAGTACCTCGACAGGTCACTAGATAAATGCTATGCAGAAATAGGTTTGGCAGAGACACGATATGACATACTGGGCCTGTACTCACTGGAGTTTAGAAGGGTGAGGGGGCATCACTTCCCAAATAGTGAATACTGGATAGAGTATGTGTGATATTATAGCATAATTGAGTCATCCTGGCAGTGGAGGAGGCGAGGACACACATGTCACTTTGGGAATGGGAAGGGGAATGGCTGGCAACCATAAGGTTCAGATAGCCACAGTGGACAGAGCACAGTTGCTCAGCATAGCAGTCACCTGGTCTGCAAATATCCCCGATAATTGCTGGTATCAAGATACAAATCTCAAATGTCCTAACTTCCTTCCATTGAGTTCTAAAGAGCAATGCTTTAAAGTGCGTTTTGAAAAATGGGAAATAAGAACAAGGCAGCACAGAGTGGGAGAAAGGGCCCAGTTTCCATGCTGTATCTTTAACCTAGAAACTGAAAATGCAAATGTTTCCATTGTTTGATTTGCATTGATATTTGCATTTAACTGTCCCGAGTTTATTTTCTAACTAGACGGCAGGGTGGCACAGCATAGAATTGCTACCTGACAGTGCCAGAGACCGAGCTTCGATCCTGACCATGGGTGCTGTCTGTACAGAGTTTGTACGCTATCCCCGTGACTTGCGTGGGTTATCTCCAGTTTCCTCCCACACTCCAAAGACCTACAGGTTTGTAGGTTCATTGGCTTCGGTAACAAAAAAGTAAAATTGTCCCTAGTGTGTGCAGGATAATGTTCGTGTGCTGGGATCGCTGGTCGGCGTGGACTTGGTGGACCGAAGGGCCTGTTTTTACACTGTATCTCTAAACTAAACTGCTTTGTTCGATTGTTCAAAACATTCACTAATGAGCATCACTAATATGCATGCAATATCAGGACAAAATATAGATCAATCTCAATTAATAGTGTGAAAGGACAATAGATCCACTTAAAATTAATAACAATGATCTTATAAAAATAATAACAATGGTCTTGCTGATAAAATTACTGCCAAATCTAATTGGTTATATTAAGTGCGGCATCTGCCACGACTACCTTCCTCCAGTCCAAAACCAGAATAAAAGAGCTACGAAAATTTTTTATAATTATATTTAAAATATTTAAAATTAATAAATGTCTTGCCAATAAAAGTAGCTGCCAAATCTAATTGGCTATATCAAACACAGTGTGGCTCTAACACTGATCTCCAGTCTTTTGTTTTTATTGGTAACCTTAAATCAGAACAGAAGAGCTACGAACATGTTTTTAGTACTGTGTTTACTTTAAAACAACAGAATCTTTATTTGCACTTAATTCTCCTTTCCATTTACTAACAATACAGAGGATCAGGTAAACAAATATGGCCCCATCAATTGTAGTCAGCACAATGCACATACAAAGTAACATTAAGAATCCCACTTATGAGCACACTGATGCCCATACAGAGTTTACTGTAGCTGAGGTAGGAAGTCCACAGAAATGTCAAGGAGACCACAAATTGAGATATTCTTTGCCTGATGTGTGTATAGAATCTAGAACCGATGGGCTTAGAACATTTTCTCAGCAGGTTTACAGTTCTAATAAGCACTACGTTTCTCATCAGAGTTCAATAAAAGTCAATCTACGGAAGTATAGAATCCAAAGAGAATTCAATGTCAGAACAAAAACCAAGTGGTCTGGAAAAAGTTATTAAAGTTACAGGCACATTGATTAGACAAATACAGACAGGAATGAACTGTAGTGCTGTGGTACCCGTGCTTGCATTGGACACAAATTGCTCAATGATATTATACTGCTGAAAGAAGTCAGTTTGTGGCTTAACTGTGGAACGACAGCAATACAATAATAATACTAATGTTCACTTTGCATCTGCTGTGGTTGGTGGCAGTGAGAATATAGTCTGGTATATCTCACTAAAAATGTACTCATTCCTTCTCCTCGTTTAAAACCTCATTTACAATCCTGCTACGTCACAATGCAACAGACAAGATTTTGGTGCACATTCATCCCAATGGCCGGATCAAAGTTTTGAAACTCTCCACTTTGCATTTCGCATAGACTTCAGCATACTTGTCCCAACGACACTTACGAAGTCTTCAGGAAAGGAAAATGTATTACTACAATCCTAATGAAGTCTTCAATAGAGTTGCCATGTTCAATGGAATGCTTCCTTCACCTGTTTAAAACAAAGGAAATTGATATTATAAACTAAATTGGAATTACTATGCTCCAAAAATATATTTTTATAAAACACAATAGCGCACGCAGCTGGTGGAGCTGATGCCTAAGCACCAGGGACCCGGGTTTGAACCTAATCTGTGCGAAGAACGTGGTTAAATGAGTCTGATCATGCATTTCCACCCCTTCCACTTTGAATATGAAGCAGCTGTCAGAGCTGCCGCTTCACAGATTCAATCCCAACCTTGGGGTGATGTCTGTGTGGAGTTTGCATGTTCTTCCCATAACTTGAGTAGGTTTCCTCCGGGTGCTCAGGTTTGCTCCCTCATTCCAAAAGACGCATGGTTTTGTAGGTTTATTGGCCTCTGTAGATTGCCCTTCATTATGGAGGGAGTGGATGAGAAAGTGGGATAACATAGAACTAGTGTGAAGGGGTGATCGCTGGTCGGCTTGGACTCAGTGCGCTCAAAGGCCCGTTTCTGTGCTGTATCTCTAAACAAAAATAAAAAAGCTAAATCTAGGAATCACTAGTTTATATATTCAGCATTTTGCAATATGATTAACATTTCCTCGAAGCTAGTTAATAACAAGAGAACACAAGCACAAGGATGAGGAGAGGATAATTCTGCCTTTTGATCCCAAAGAATAGCAAAGCAGGCTCCGAGTTGTGCTTTTACCTCAGCACCACCCTAACAAGTGAATCAAGAGTTAAGGGCCTGTCCCACTTACGTGTCCTTGGCCTCGTGGTCGCGTTGAGCCGCGACGGCCCCGCGAAGGTCGGACGCAATTACATGCGTACGCACAGCTGCCTGGAGTGCGTGACGTCATTTGAAGATGGACACAAAGCTGGAGCAACTCAGCGGGACAGGCAGCATCTCTGGAGAGAAGGAATGGGTGACGTTTCATGTCGAGACTCTTTTTCAGTCTGAAAAGGGTCTTGACCCGAAACGTCACCCATTGCTTCTCTCCAGAGATGCTGCCAGTCCCGCTGAGTTACTCCTGCATTTTGTGTCCATCTTCAATTTTCTTGGCCCCGCTCTGGGAGTAGAAGTGGGGGGGATCCAGACCGCAACAGCCGTGAGCCCCAGGCAGAGCTCAGCGGTCGTTTGCCTGCTTCTGCTGCTGTTGAAGGTGAGACGTTGCGTCGAGCCAGGGTCTTGAGCATGTCCCACTTTGGCCGTCAGTTCCGCTACGGGCCGTTGGCGCACGAAGATTTTGTTCACTGCAAAAATTTCAAAGCCCCTCGCGATGTTGCGCACAAATACACACCCCTCCGCGCTTCTAAGTGGGACCGGCCCTGCGCGGCCATACGATGCCCGTACGCCTCAATGCGACCACGAGGTCGCGTAATTTGCGTGCCAAGGACACGCAAGTGGGACAGGCCCTTTAATGTCCAGTAATCGATCTATCGAAAAAAGACACAAAGTGCAGGAGTAACTCAGCAGGCCAGGCAGCAGCTCTGAAGAATATAGATAGGGGACGATTTGGACTGGGACTCTTCTTGAGACACTTGGGTGTCGACCCGAAACACCATGTACCCATGTTCTCCAGAATTTTACAAAATTCAGTGGAGTACACCTTTCCCTCATCAAAAATTCACCATATTTGATGATGCCTCATCAACATCATGCTGCCTTCGGAAAGGAGCCAGCATAATCAAGAAACATACACGAACCATTCCGTCTTCTCCCTTTGGGCAGAGGATACAAAATATTGAAGGCACCTGCCACCAGATTCAGAAACAGCTTCTTCCCTGATATTGAATTATCGATTTCCTTATAAGCTATCAATGTGATCCCAATCTCCCTCCCTACCTCATTGCAACCATTGCACTTTTTCTTTGGCTGCACTATCTCTGGTGCAGTAGCACTATATTCTGCACTCAAGTTATTTTTCTCTTTGTGATGCCTGCTGTATTAGTATGCTTGGCTATACTTATATGTGGTATGATTTGACTGGATAGAACAAACATTTTTTTCACCGTATCTTGGTACACATGGCAATGATACATCAATAAAAATTTACGACTTGGATGAACAGAAATTTAGACTTTAGACTTGAGCTACAACATAGAAACAGGCCCTTCAGTCCACCGAGTAAGCGCAACTAGCGATCAACCCCTACACTAACACAATCATACACATTAGGGACAATTTACAAAAGCCAATTAACCTACAAACATTAACGTCTTTGGAGTGTGGGAGGAAACCGGAGCACCCGGGGAAAATCCATGCAGTCGCGGGGGGGAACGTGCAAACACCGTACAAACAGCACCCACGGTCAGGGATGGAACCCCGGCCTCTGGCGCTGTAAGGCTACGCCAACGTGCTGCCCAAATTCCTTTAGAGGGAAGCATACTGTTGGAATTCTCAATCCCAATCAGACGTGGAAACCGAGACTTTGAGCTGATTCAATGCACAAATCAAGGAACTGCAGATGTTGGTTTACAAAAAAAAAAACATGAAGTGCCGGAGTAACTCAGCAAGTCAGGCATCATCACTGCAGAACGCGGATATGGGACTTTTCAGGTCATGACCATTCTTCATCCAGAGCCACTGCCTGAGCCGCTGAGTTACACCAGCACAGTCTTTTCTACTTACTTTATTGCCTGTGTAATATGGCTCACAATTTCTCAATTGAGAGCATGTTATAATTTAAGTACCACATGAAAACATGAACCAGCTGACTGTCCATCCTGGTTCTGCAGGTGGGAGCAAGGTTTGCAGGGACAACTGGAGAATCAGACCCAGTGGCAAAGGTGCAAGAGACTGACAGTAACATCGTGAAGATTCAAAGGATCAAAGGACTTTTATTGTCATGTGTACCAATTAAGGTACAATGATAAAGTCTGAAGAAGGGTCTCGACCCGAAACGTCGCCTGTCTCCTTCGCTCCTTAGATGCTGCTGCACCCGCTGAGTTTCTACAGCTTTTTGTGTACCCAAGGTACAATGATATATGATTTAGGCTGCTGGTTGATTTGCAAGTCAGATTCATTGCTGTTGGATAATCAAGAGTTGACTGTATTGTTAAAATACTTTAGTAGTTCAGATTTGTTCAGTAGTTCCAGGATAGAAAAATTGAATACTAGAAGGCAAAGCTTTAAGGAGAGTGGGACAAAGTATAAAAGAGATGTGCGGGGCAATTTTTAAATTTTTATACAAAGGTGGGGAGTGCCTGGAATGTGCCGCTGGGGAGTGGTAATTGAGATTAATTCGCTAGTGGGGTTTAAAAGACTTTCGGAGAGACCTATGGATATGGATTACGTGCAGGTAGATAGGTGGTCGTCTTGGTATCATGTTCATCACAGAAGCGCCTGTTCTTGTGTAGAAAAGAACTGCAGATGCTGGTTTAAATCGGAGATAGGCACAAAATGCTGGGGTAACCCAGTGGGACAGGCAGCATCTCTGGAGAGAAGGAATGGGTGACGTTTTGCGGCAAGACCCTTTTTCAGACACTTCGTCCAGCATATTAGGTCTGTTCTTGTGTTGTGCAATTCTATTTTCTGGATATAATGGTAAAAAATATGCAGGCTCTCTTTTTAAAAAATAAAGTCGAAACTGGTAAGTTAACACAAACTTACCTTGAGCAGAGATGGAAAATCAATCATATTAAACTGCCTAACTCACCTGTTTCTGCAGAAGTCATATCTTGTTCCAGTTTTAGTTTATGTTCCCCAATTTTAAGCATGGACTCTTCAATCGTGTCTTTACTAACCAGTTTAACAATGTGCACTATCCTAGAAACAAAAAAAACACATAACCAGAGTGTGATAACTTACACTTCAAATAGAGAATTAATATATTTTCCACAGTCCACATTCTTAGAATAAAGGGGAGGTCATTTAAGACTGAGGTGAGAAAAAACTTTTTTACCCAGAGAGTTGTGAATTTATGGAATTCCCTGCCACAGATGGCAGTGGAGGCAAAATCATTGGATGGATTTAAGAAAGAGTGGATAGAGCTCTAGGGGCTAGTGGAGTCAAGGAATATGGGGAGAAGGCAGGCACGGGTTATTGATAGCGGACGATCAGCCATGATCACAATGAATGGCGGTGCTGGCTCGAAGGGCCAAATGGCCTCTTCCTGCACCTATCTATGTTTCGATGTTTCTAAATGATATTGCTTTGTCTTAAGAGTTAATTTTTTGTCAGTTTCCCTTCTTCCTCTCAAGATAAACAGGAATCTCTGCCTCTCTCAAATCTAATATATGCTTTAGGAAACCATTGTTTGTACAAGACATCTTGTTTTTGCAGCTGAACTTCATCTGCTTGCACCAGATCTTGCATGATCCAAGATGGAGCACAACTCAGGCGAGTCTCAGACTTCAAACTTAAACTGCAAACTTAAAATCAACATTCATTACAATCACTCCACTCTGAAATCTTTATTTCAACAGACTGTACTTTATTTTGCACTAAACGTTATTCCCTTTTTTCTGTATCTGTACACTAATGTTGATGGCTTGATTGTAATCATGTATAGTCTTTTATACTACTGTATGCTGGCACACAACAAAAAAACTTTTCACTGCAACTCGGTAGGCGTGACAATAACACAATAAATTAAACAGATCTGCATGGAAGTCCACCTTCAAACTTTCAATCATGGTGACTTCAAAATCTAAAATATTCAGAAACTCATGTGATGAATTAGAGATCCCTAGCAGAGAGCCTCATAAATGGCAGAGAGCTTCTGCTTTGAACCATTCCTGTCCATGTGGTGAAGCGAGGTAGTTCTGGCATTTTTACTTTGAAATACAATTTTACATTCATTATCAAGTTTTAGAATCCACTATGGTACAGGGTAAACACAAGGAACTGCTCATGCTGGAATCTTGCATAGAACATGAAGTACTGGAGTAACTCATCGAGTCAGGCAGCATCTCTGGAGGACATGGATAGGCGATGTTTTGGGTTCAGAATGATTACAATCCTACAATCAGTCTGAAGAAGGGTTAACTGAAAAGTCACCTGTCCATGTACTTCAGAGAAGCTGCCTGACACGCCGAGTTACTCCAGCACTTGGTATTCTAATGGTAGCGGGTATACATTTTGGAAATGCAAAGTAATTCAAATATTTACTGCGGTCGATGAAGCGTCAAATAAATTGCCTGTCATTGTGTTACACAGCACATAAATATGCCATTTGATCCAAGATGGTCAGTGCCTAGTGCAATGTTTCTTATCAACCTATTAAAACCTCAATTATTTAAAAATGAAATTATTATTCTGTCATCAATAAGCTGCTACAAAATCCAAATTGAAATTTTGTAAAAAGGCTCAGATATTTAAATGCAGTAACAAGCATGGAAATAAGAGACAAAGTAGCCCAGTCCAATATTGGAATTTAGTAATAAAGCAGCCCATCAAAATCAATAATAAATGCACGCACCTATTGCTGTACACACAACTTAAAGTGTCAATCCGTGAGGGAGGCTTTTGGCATAAATAAATGAGAAGCCTATTTCAATAACATATTTTCACAGATGACCCAAGTACTTGATGCTTGAGATTGACAAAGGTTGTTGCATGGGCAGGAAAATAATGAACACATTTTTTCCAAGAAAAAAGTGCTATTGAGTCATCGCAATATATTGAATACCAGTGAAGAATCAACATTGTAAACAGGGATTACACAGAAATGCAAGCTTTCACTTGTTATCCAATTTGCCTTCTTTTAAGAGCGACTGTTAAAATCAGGAATGGATTTGCAGACACTGGATTGGTGAAAATGAATCCCTTTGATAGCTTTAAAGAAAAGTCGAGTCAAATGGTAAATTCAATCTTGGGTTTGTTTTAAATAGGTGAAGGCTCATGCAAGCCTTTTCTTCATGCTCATCAAGATTTGCTAGCACATTGTAGGTATGTTACAAAACTTACCTTGAGCAGCCCTGCAGTTCTGCCGCTCCCCGTGTACGCGACTTTGGCGCCTTTCAGAGGGGGGCGGGCTTAAAGTGCCGTATTTTCACAGGCAGGGAAAATCGATCAATGTCGGGCGATTTCGTTGCGGAAGAAAAATCGCTCCGACATTTCATGAATGAAGGTATTTTTAAATTACTCTAAATTATTTATTATCTAGAGTAATTTAAAAATCACCTTCAAAAGCCGTGAGCGACGACAACCGGAAGGATTTTGCGTAGGGGAGAAAAAAAGGTAAATAGTTTATTTTTATATTAAAAGTTGGTTTTTCGGGAGGCTTTAATAACATTTTCATGTTGCGAAATGGGGTCCAAAAAAATGTATGAACCAACAGTATTTTTCCTCCCGACTTCACCGCTAACCGCAGCGTTCCAATCCACCGCATTCCACTAAAACCCACTCGCTAGTTGATTTAAATGGCTATTAATTTACAGGAATCAAACACTAAATTCCTTCCATTTGGCCCAGAAATTCATGAAAATTAGATTTAAAAATTATGTTATATTGTGGATTATTGTGTGAATGTAATTTGGACACTTAGGCAATTTAAAAAAAGTTTATCTTTTCTTAAGAAATGGATAGATGTTTAGATCTACTCATTGAATTTTATAATTAGCTACAATTAGATAACTAACTAATTATATGCTTTAATTTCGGGTCATCCAAGTAGGATTGTTTCATATTTGTTTCAGAATGCTTCAATCTATAATAATTGAAAATTTCATTGAGTTCTCTTCATTTTTAAGAATGTTATGGGCTTTTAACTGTTCCAGATCACAGCTTTTGAGTTAAGTCAATTGAAAGGCAATGGGGAACAAGATGCTAATTTCCGAGTATGAAAATGGCCATAACTTTCTTAATACTGAAGATATGAAAGTGAATTAGGTGTCAAATTAAACTTCTTTTTATGCTTTATCTGATGGGATAAATTGCAGACTTGATTTTTAAAATCTCAAAATTTTGTAACATTGCTACACATTGTCCTTTTAACCACTATGCTGCTTAGGTGAGAGGGTATTAGCTACAAGAAGGGGTTGGACAAATTTGAATTGGTTTCTCTGGAATGCTGGGGATTGAAGGGAGTCCTGATAGGTACACAAATAAATTAGATTTTGAGGGAGACAGTCAGAACCTTCCCCCACCCACCCAAGGTGAAAATGGCAAACCGGATCTGTTGCGTGAGGCAGAAAGGTGAAGGTGCTTTCCTCCCCCCTCCCCCACACCACCCCCTCCTCCCCACACCCCCACCCACTCCCCCACAAACACCCGCTCCCCCACACACACACCCTCCCCCACACACACACACCCTCCCCCACACACAGGAAAACAGGTGAGTGGTGATATATTGTATTGGGGAATGGGTTGCGTTGGTGGACCAGGCCTCCCGTGTGACTGGGACCCACTTAGGGGGGAAGAGGGGGGGAAGGGGGGAGAGAGGAGAAGGGGGGGGAGAGAGGGGGAGGGCGGGAGAGGGCGAGGGGGGGGGGGAGGGAGAGGGGGAGGGAGAGAGAGGGGGGAGGGAGAGAGAGGGGGCTAGGGAGAGAGAGATGGGGGGGGAGGGAGAGATGGGGGGGGAGGGAGAGATGGGGGGGAGGGAGAGATGGGGGGGAGGGAGAGATGGGGGGAGGGAGAGATGGGGGGGAGGGAGAGATGGGGGAGGGAGAGATGGGGGGGAGGGAGAGATGGGGGGGAGGGAGAGATGGGGGGAGGGAGAGATGGGGGGAGGGAGAGATGGGGGGAGGGAGAGATGGGGGGAGGGAGAGATGGGGGGGAGGGAGAGATGGGGGGGGGGAGGGAGAGATATGGGGGGGGAGGGAGAGATATGGGGGGAGGGAGAGATGGGGGGGAGGGAGAGATGGGGGGAGGGAGAGATGGGGGGGGGGAGAGATGGGGGGGGAGGGAGAGATGGGGGGGAGGGAGAGATGGGGGGGAGGGAGAGATGGGGGGGAGGGAGAGATGGGGGGAGGGGGAGAGATGGGGGGGAGGGGGAGAGATGGGGGGGGAGGGGGAGAGATGGGGGGAGGGGGAGAGATGGGGGGGAGGGGGAGAGATGGGGGGGAGGGGGAGAGATGGGGGGAGGGG